>APFE030953795.1:35856-64272 GCA_000404065.3 Pinus taeda | reverse complement strand
ATATCATCACGCAATACTATAGCTGATCTTTCTAAATGGATGTTGGCCTTACTTGCAATTGGAAACAAAGAGCAACCGGATTGGCATGTTCTTGCCTTCATCACAGATGATGCTACTGCCGAAATTGAAGCATTGAGGTGATGTGTTTATTATTTTTACAAGAGGTATAAAAAATAATGTTAATGTATAATCTTACTAAAAATTATGTTATTGCAGGTCTTCGATCAAGTGCAAAGTATTATTATGTGTTGGCATGTTCGTCGTGCATGGTTGAAAAATGTTGGAAACAAGGTCCAAGGGAGAGAAAACCAAATAAGCATTTTTCATGGTTTAGGAGAAATCATGCACATTGTGTAAACATGATGAATCTGTGAGAAAGAAAGTTGAAAGCTTATTTGAAGAATTCAGTGAACAAAAAAGATTTTTGGAATATTTTAGAAATACTTGGTTAGCTAACAACAAAATATGTAATCTTCTTATTGGTGGTTTTAATGACTCTATTTTTCATGTCATATGTATA
The DNA here is from genome assembly GCA_000404065.3 of Pinus taeda. Taxonomy (NCBI): domain Eukaryota; kingdom Viridiplantae; phylum Streptophyta; class Pinopsida; order Pinales; family Pinaceae; genus Pinus; species Pinus taeda. Next base: position 63,752 of record APFE030953795.1, on the reverse strand, counting down.
CTTATTAATATATAGCTAATAAATTTCTTTCTACAGATATGTGGGCAAAAGCATACAGAAAATTTCCACATTCAAATCAAGATACGAACAATGCCATTGAATCTTACCATCGGTATATCAAGGAAAGGTACCTATGTGAGAAGAACAATGCATGCCACAGAAGGGTTGATTGGTTAATCTATGTTTTGTTGAAAAAGGTTGTATTATATTACAATCATATGCACCGTTCAAAAGAAGTTGGTTTTGTATGACCCAAAAAAATACAGGAACAGTTGAATTCATCCAAGTGTAGAGCTAAGAAAATCCCAAATGAAAATTGTGTGCCTGATGAAAAGAGTAATGACTATTGGGTTCGTAGCCAAAATAAGGATACTCATGACATTTGGTACAATGTCATATACAAGGGTTCTAATCTACACTTCTACAATTGCAATTGGGCCCCAAATGGAAATATCTTTAAACATGTATTGAAAGTTGAGATGTTAGTGAGTAACACTATTTTGGGTGAAAATGTAGCACGTGGTGTCACTGATCCCAGGACAGAAAGGCCTAGAATTTAATTTGATTTGAATGAAACACCTATATTGGGCCCAGAAATCCAAACAGAGCTTTCGCCGTGCTTTGATTCTCCTCCCAATCTGAATTATCATAATGAAACAAGCATTGATAATTTAGAGAATTTCTCATACAATGTTGAATCGACCAATGTACGACAAGATAGTGCATTCTTTGAACATGATGAGATGAAACATGTTAACTCATCAACCCTTGAGAAATTGAGATCCATAATACCTACAAATTTGGAACATGCATATGCATTGAGCAACTTGGTAGACAAAGCATGTCAAGAATACAACAAAATGTTTTTCAATACTATAACTCCATCCAAGATCACTACCAAGAGAAAACATAGTTTCTTGAGTCCAGTAAATAAAAAGAGGCGATGCGGTCACAAGTCAAAATCAGGGACAGATAATCTACAATTTGAAAGGGTTGGACGAGTTCATGCAAGGAAAAAAAGAATGGATGAACAATTGGAGTCATCTTCTCAAAAACAAAAAAATGTGGACCACACGCCTGAGATAATGCAAGATTCTATTATACCCAATATTGGTATGGAAATTTTATGCTATGCATTGTTTTATGTTAAATGCGATATATTAGCATGTTTAACACATTTGCATGACTATATGAACTATTTTTATTGTTACAGTTGAGGGACCCACATCTCACAACATTCCAAATTGTCGAATTTGTTTATTTGATGAACATGCTATTGAAAAAAGATCTAGCATTGGGAACACTGCTTCAGCCATTAACACCCCAATATCCTCCCCAAGGGTGCTCTCCCCTATTGTTGAACCAATTAGGATGTATCATCGCCCACACCCACCACCTTTTTCCTCCATAAATTCTTCCATGCCTATAACCACCTCTGTAATACCTTCCCAATGCTCACCCCTACCCTTCAGTCATCCACCATTCTCATTTTTTCAATCGTCCACCCTTAACATTCTAATTCCCCCCCCTAGGTTAATCCCCCGGCCTACAGTCATTCCCACTATCGTACAACTGGTGGGGGTGTATTGTCGCCCACACCCACTACCTTTTCCCTATTTCACATCCACCATGCCTTTATCCAGCACCCCTGAACCATTCCTATATCCGTCACCAAGTGCTCCGCCATCTACCCAGGAAGGGTTGTCTTCTCCATTGCCTCAAATCCTCACTGTGAGAATGAGTATTTGATCAAAATATCATCATGAATTAATGAAATTGATTATATGCCTTTCAATTTTTACAAATAATTGATTATTGTAATTTTTTGTAGAGATATCAATTTGGAAATCCACCTGGGAGTGCCAAGGTGGACGAGGGTGATTATAGACCCATACTTTAGATCGATTATGATGTTGTTTTTCCATTATGTCATTTATGGGCATGAGATTCCATTATTTATGTTGGAAATGAAGTTCTATTTTGTAAAAAAGAAACATGTATAGTTGGACCTATTTTGAATAAAAATACATAAATTTATACTTGTGTTGATGACAACATCTTCATTGAATTTTAAATCCTTATGTGGATGTGATGTTATATTCTATCAATGTTACATTACTTTTGATGAATAGTTGTAGCAGATTTTTCTTTTATTATTTACAAATTATCAAGTTTATAAGTTAAGTTACTTTTATATTTATATCTTATTTGATGTTTAAAATGTGATCTTAAGACTTATACCTCGCACCTCAAGATTAATCTGAATAAAAATACATATGCCTTTCAAATATGATACGAGATAAAAACAATAACCACACATTACAATCCAATATCACTTTAAAAATATTCTTACCAAGTCTCTTAACAAATATGTAACCGTAGATGTTTTTATCATAAGCTACCATATAATAACGACTCTTAAGTATAAACAAAATATATATCGAAAAAAATATGACAGCTTAAATATATTTTCACATCCTCGACCCTAGAATATTCATTTATTTCTTTACATATGAATTATAGTTTATAGTTCATGTTCATATTCCATAGATTTTACATGTGAGAATCAACCCATTTAATAAACATGTACTTGTTATTTAACCTCTTCAACCTTTATTGATTTTTTTTTTTGTTTTATGGGGTTAAAGGTGTGATTGGAGAAGAGGGAATATTAAAATTACCAAAATAAAATTACAATTGAAATAGTAACGAAGTATATAGTTAAAAGTTATAAATTTAAATTTTGAAATGGTTAACATTCTAAAGTGAAATGTTGATTTTTAAGAGTGGAAATATCGATGGATAGAAGTATGTATTTGGAATAAAAAAATGTGAATTCCATTAATTTCAAATCTCCAAACTGCGAATTTTGATTTCTAAAGCGTTAAGTGTCATGTTTTGTTTCAAAAATATAAATTTTGATTTCAAAGTTGTTAATTTAAATTAAAAAATAGTGAATTTCAAAGTAGCTGTTTTGAAGTGTAAATTTGGATTTTCAAAGTAGTGATATTGGTTTTCAAAATGCAAATTTTTAAAATAATTTCAAATTAAAAAAACAACATGCATATACGGAAGATATGCACATATAGGAAAGTTAGGGATATACGGAAGATATGCAAAATTTCGTATCCCTAACTTTCCTATATGTGCATATCTTCCGTATATGCACGTCGTCCATGTATCTGCATCGTAGATGCGCAAATTCCATATACAGAAATTGCGCATATATGGAAACTGTGCATATACAGAAGATGTGCACATATACAGAAATTGGACATATACGGAAGATATGCGCATGTCTTCTGTATATCCCTAACTTTCTTGTATGTGCATATCTTCCGTATATGCACAGTTTCCATATATGCGCAATTTCTGTATATGGAATTTGCGCATATCCCTAACTTTCTTGTATGTGCATACCTCTTGATTATGCACGTCGTTCGTGTATCAGCATCGCAGATGCACAAATTCCATATACAAAAATTGCGCGTATACGGAAACTGGACATATACGGAAGAGATGCACGCATATACGGAAACTGCGCATATACGGAAACTGGGCATATACGGAAGATATGCGCGTGTCTTCCGTATATGCACAGTTTCCGTATATGTGCAATTTCTATATATGGAATTTGCGCATCTGTGATGCAGATACATGAACGACGTGCATATATGGAAGATATGCACATACAGGAAAGTTAGGGATATACGAAAGACATGCGCATATCTTCCGTATATACCCAGTTTCCATATATGCGCACATCTTCCGTATATGCTCAGTTTCCGTATATGCGCAATTCTTCCGTATATGCACAGTTTCCGTATATGCGCAATTTATGTATATGGAATTTGCGCATATACGATGCAGAAGCATAAACGAAGATGTGTACAAATTCCATATACAGAAATTGCGCATATACAGAAACGGTGCATATACGGAAGACACGCGTACATCTTCCATATATGCACAGTTTCCATATATGAACAGTTTCTATAACATAAACGATGATGTGTACAAATTCCATATACAGAAATTGCGCATATACGGAAATTGTGCATATACGGAAGATGTGCACATATACAGAAACTAGGCATATATGGAAGACATGCGCATGTCTTCCATATATCCCTAACTTTCCTGTATGTGCATACCTTCCGTATATGCACGTCATTTGTGTATCTGCATCACAGATGTGAAAATTCCATATACAGAAATTGGGCATATACGGAAGACACGCGGATATCTTCTGTATATGCAGAGTCTCCGTATATGCGCAATTTCTGTATATTGAATTTGCGCATATACGATGCAGATACACGAACGACATGCATAATCGAGAGGGATGCAAATACAAGAAAGTTAAGGATATACGAAAGACATGCGCATGTCTTCCGTATATGCCCAGTTTCCGTATATGCGCACATCTTCCGTATATGACCAGTTTCCGTATATGCCCACATTTTCCGTATATGCACAGTGTCCGCATATGCGCAATTTATGTATATGGAATTTGCGCATATACGATGCAGAAGCATAAACGAAGATGTGTACAAATTCCATATAAAAAAATTGCGCATATACGGAAACTGTGCATATACAGAAGATGTGCGCATATACGGAAACTAGGTATATACGGAAGATGTGCGCATATATGGAGACTGTGCATATACAGAAGATATGCGCGTGTCTTCCGTATATGCCCAATTTCTGTATATGGAGTTTGCGCATCTGCGATGCAGATACACGAATGACGTGCATATACGGAAGGTATGCACATATAGGCAAGTTAGGGATATACGGAAGACATGCGCATGTCTTCTGTATATGCCCAGTTTCTGTATATGCGCACATCTTCCGTATATGCACAGTTTCCGTATATGCGCAATTTATGTATATGGAATTTGTACACATCTTCGTTTATGTTATAGAACTGCGCCTATACAGAAACTGTGCATATACGGAAGATGTGCGCGTGTTTTCCGTATATGCATTGTTTCCGTATATGCGCAATTTCTGTATATGGAATTTGTATGCATCTTCGTTTATGCTTCTACATCGTATATGCGCAAATTTCATATACATAAATTGCGCATATACAGAAACTGTGCATATACGGAAGATGTGCACATATACAGAAGATGTACGCATATACGGAAACTAGGCATATATAGAAGATATGCGCATGTCTTCCGTATATCTCTAACTTTCCTGTATGTGCATATCTTTCGTATATGCACGTCGTTCATGTATCTGTATCGCAGATGCGCAAATTCCATATACAGAAATTGCGCATATACAGAAACTCTACATATACGGAAGACGCGCATATCTTCCGTATATGCCCAGTTTCCATATATGCGCACATCTTCCGTATATGCCCAGTTTCCGTATATGCGCACATCTTCCGTATATGCACAGTTTCCGTATATGCGCAATTTATGTATATGGAATTTGCGTATATACGATACAGAAGCATAAACGAAGATGTGTACAAATTCCATATACAGAAATTGCGCATATACGGAAACGGTGCATATACGGAAGACACGCGCACATCTTCCGTATATGCACAGTTTCTTTATATGAGCAGTTTCTATAACATAAACGAAGATGTGTACAAATTCCATATACAGAAATTGCGCATATACAGAAACTGTGCATATACAGAAAATATGTGCATTTACGGAAACTAGGGCGTATGTCTTCCGTATATCCCTAACTTTCCTGTATGTGCATTCCTTCCATATATGCATGTCGTTCGTATATCTGCTTCGTATACGCGCAAATTCCATATACAGAAATTGGGCATATATGGAAGACACGCACATATCTTCCATATATGCACAGTCTCTGTATATGTGCAATTTCTATATATTGAATTTGCGTGTATACGATGCAGATACACGAACGACATGCATAATCGAGAGGTATGCACATACAAGAAAGTTAAGGATATACGGAAGACATGCACATGTCTTCCGTATATGCCTAGTTTCCGTATATACGCACATCTTCCGTATATGCCCAGTTTCCGTATATGCGCACATCTTCCGTATATGCACAGTTTCCGTATATGCACAATTTATGTATATGGAATTTGTGCATACACGATGCAGAAGCATAAACGAACATGTGTATAAATTCCATATACAAAAATTGCGCATATACGGAAACTGTGCATATACGGAAGATGTGCGCATATACGGACGCTGGGCATATACGGAAGACATTTTGCATTGTATATGCGGAAATTTCATATACATAAATTGCGCATATACGGAAACTGTGCATATATGGAAGATGTACACATATACGGAAACTAGACATATACAGAAGATGTGCGCCTGTGTTCCGTATATGCACCGTTTCCGTATATACGTAATTTTTGTATATGGAATTTGTACACATCTTCGTTTATGCTTCTACATCGTATATGCGCAAATTCCATATACATAAATTGCCCATATATGGAAACTGTGCATATACGGAAGATGTGCGCATATATGGAAACTGGGCATATATGGAAACTGGGCAATTTCTATATATTGAATTTGTGCGTATACGATGCAGATACATGAACTTTTGTATATGTGCATATCATTCGTATATGCACGTCGTTTATGTATATTCCTTTATGTTACAGAAACTGTGCATATATGGAAGATGTGCGCATATATGGAACTAGGCATATACGGAAGATATGCGCGTGTCTTCCGTATATTCCTAACTTTCTTGTATGTGCATATATTCCATATATGCACGTTGTTCATGTATCTTCGTTTATGTTACAGAAACTGCGCATATACAGAAACTGTGCATATATGGAAGATGTGCGCATATACGGAAACTAGGCATATACGGAAGATATGTGCATGTCTTCCGTATATCCCAAACTTTCCTGTATGTGTATATCTTCTGTATATGCACGTCGTTCATGTATCTGCATCACATATGCACAAATTCCATATACAGAAACTACGCATATACAGAAACTGTGCATATACGGAAGACGCGCATATCTTCCGTATATGCCCAATTTTCGTATATCCGCACATCTTCCGTATATGCACAGTTTCTGTATATGTGTAGTTTTTGTAACATAAACGAAAATGTATATAAATTCCATATACAGAAATTGTGCATATACGGAAACTGGGCATATACAAAAGACATGCGCATGTCTTCCATATATCCTTAACTATCCTGTATGTGCATACCTCTCGATTATGCACGTCCTTCGTGTATCTGCATCGTATACGCGCAAATTCAATACACAGAAATTGCACATATATGGAAACTGTGTATATACGGAAGATATGTGTATCTTCCGTATATGCATAGTTTCCGTATATGGCCAATTTCTATATATGGAATTTGCGCATCTGCAATACAGATACACGAACGACGTGCATATACAGAAGGTACGCACATACAAGAAAGTTAGGGATATACGGAAGACATGCGCATGTCTTCCGTATATGCCCAGTTTCTGTATATGCGCACATCTTCCGTATATGCCCAGTTTCCATATATGCGCACATCTTCCGTATATGCATAGTTTCCGTATATGCCCAATTTATGTATATGGAATTTGCACATATACGATGCACAAGCATAAACGAAGATGTGTTCAAATTCCATATACAAAAATTGTGCATATACAGAAATTATGCATTTACGGAAGATGTGCGCATATACGGAAACTGGGCATATACGGAAGACATTCTGCATCGTATATGCGTAAATTCCATATACATAAATTGCGCATATATGGAAACTGTGCATATATGGAAGATGTGCGCATATACGAAAACTGGGCATATACGGAAGATGTGCGCGTCTTCCATATATGCACCGTTTCCGTATATGCGCAATTTCTGTATATGGAATTTGTACACATCTTCGTTTTTGCTTTTACATCGTATATGCACAAATTCCATATACATAAATTGCGCATATACGGAAACTGTGCATATACGGAAGATGTGCGCATATACGCAAACTGGGCATATACGGAAGACATGCACATGTCTTCCGTATATGCCCAGTTTCCGTATATGTGCAATTTCTGTATATTGATTTGCGCGTATACGATGCAGATACATGAACTTTCTTGTATGTGCATATCTTCCGTATATGCCCGTCGTTCATGTATCTTCATTTATGTTACAGGAACTGCGCATATACATAAACTGTGCATATACGGAAACTGAGCATATACGGAAGATATGTGCATGTCTTCCGTATATCCCTAACTTTCTTGTATGTGCATATCTTCCGTATATGCACGTCGTTCATGTATCTGCATCGCATATGCGCAAATTCCATGTATAGAAATTGTGCATATATGGAAACTAGGGATATATGGAAGATGTGCGCATATACAAAAACTGGGCAAATACGGAAGACATGCGCATGTCTTCCGTATATCCTTAACTTTGCTGTATTTGCATACCTCTCAATTATGCACGTTGTTCGTGTATCTGCATCATATACGCGTAAATTCAATACACAGAAATTGCACATATACGGAAACTGTGCACATACAGAAGATATGCGCCTGTCTTCCGTATATGCACAATTTCTGTATATGGCCAATTTTTGTATATGGAATTTGCGTATATGCGATGCAGATACACGAATGACGTGCATATACGGAAGGTACGCACATACAGGAAAGTTAGGGATATACGGAAGACATGCGCATGTCTTTTGTATATTCCCAGTTTCCCTATATACACACATCTTCCGTATATGCACAGTCTCCATATATGCGCAATTTCTATATATGGAATTTGTACACATCTTTGTTTATGTTATAGAAACTGCATATATACAGAAATTGTGCATATACGGAAGACGTGCGCATATATGGAAACTGGGCATAAACGGAAGATATGCGTGTTTCTTCCGTATATGCAAAGTTTCAGTATATTCACAATTTCTGTATATGGAATTTGTGCATCTGCGATGTAGATACATGAACGACGTGCATATACGGAAGATATGCACATACAGGAAAGTTAGGGATATACGGAAGACATGCGCATATCTTCCGTATATGCCCAGTTTCCGTATATATGCACATCTTCCGTATATGCCCAGTTTCCGTATATGCGTACATCTTTTGTATATGCACAGTTTCTGTATATGCACAATTTATGTATATGGAATTTGCACATATACGATGTAGAAGCATAAACAAAGATGTGTACAAATTCCATATACAGAAATTGCGCATATATGGAAACGATGCATATATGGAAGACACGCGCACATCCTCCGTATATGCACAGTTTTCATATAAGAGCAGTTTCTATGACATAAACGAAGATGTGTACAAATTCCATATACAGAAATTGCGCATATACGGGAACTGTGCATATACGGAAGATGTGCGCATATACGGAAACTGGGCATATACGGAAGACATGCGCATGTCTTCTGTATATCCTTAACTTTCTTGTATGTGCATACCTTCCGTATATGCACGTCGTTCGTGTATCTGGATCGCAGATGTGCAAATTCCATATATAGAAATTGGCCATATACGGAAGACGCGCATATCTTCCGTATATGCACAGTTTTCGTATATGCGCAATTTCTGTGTATTGAATTTGCACGTATACGATGTAGATACACGAACGACGTGCATAATCGAGAGGTATGCACATACAGGAAAATTAGGGATATATGGAAGATGTGCGCATGTCTTCTGTATATGCCCAGTTTCCGTATATGCGCACATCTTCCATATATGCCTAGTTTCTGTATATGTGCACATATTCCGTATATGCACAGTTTTCGTATATCAGCAATTTATGTATATGTAATTTGAGCATATACGATGCAGAAGCATAAACGAAGATGTGTACAAATTCCATATAAAGAAATTGCGCATATACGGAAACTGTGCATATACGGAAGATGTGCGCATATACGGAAACTGGGCATATATGGAAGACATTCTGCATCGTATATGCGTAAATTCCATATACATAAATTGCGCATATACGGAAACTGTGCATATATGAAAGATGTGTGCATATACGGAAACTGGGCATATACGGAAGAAGTATTAAATCAGCTCAACAATCCCTCTGTTTGAAAGGCCTATCCTTTCATAACTCTCCAGCCTTCACACACCAGCAATTCGTTGATGACAACATGCTTTTTGGGCATCCCTCTGTCTAGGAAGCCCGACTGCTCAAATCCCTTCTGTCGGACTTTTCTGAAGCCTCAGGTGCCTCTATCAATAAATCCAAATCTCAGATCTTCTTTTTCCATACTCCTTCTTTAACTTAGGCAGCTATAACCCGTATTTTAGGATTCTCCATTGCTACCCTCCCATCCAAATATTTAGGTGCTCCTCTGACTACCTCAGCCCTAAAGCACTCCTCTTGGAAAATCCTCTTAGAGAATTTGGAGGCGTGGCTATCCTCTTGGACTCACCTCAGATCTCGAAATATGGCAAGTCGACTTGTCGTCATAAACGCAGTACTTCAGGCTATGCCGCTATACCTCTTCTCCATCCTTGCAACACCCAAATGGGTTCTCAAAGAAATCAAGCTTCTCTAAAGATCTTTTCTCTCAGGTAGTAATGGTTACAAGCGAAAGTGGGCTCTGGTCAAATGGGACACTGCTTGTCTACCAAAGAAAGGGGGTGGTATTGGTTTAAGGGATCCCTCTCAAAGCAATGAGATCATGGGAGCTAGAATCCGGCAGAAATGGCTTACGGAGCCTCTCACCCCTTGGGCCTCTCTGTGGATGGCTAAGTATGCAAGGAATTACCCAGCGGAGGAACTAATAAGAATATCAGAGGTTAGCATGGGTTCCCTTATATGGAACTCATCCAAGCAGCACAGGAATCTCATTCAATAGCACAACTTTTGGGAAGTGAAGAATGGAAACACTGAAAGATTTTGGGAAGATTCATGACAGCAGATGCCCAAATTAAAGGACCAAATCCCTCTTACTCAACCCCTGTAGCAGGAGATGCAATCTTATGATAAGGTGAAAAACTTCTGGAGAAATTCACCAACCCAAGAGTACCGAGAATGGCTCAAGGCAGATCAGATTTTAAGATAGGGCTCGACAGAAGTCCAACAAATTCTAGACACAGAATTAACAAAAATAAGAATTCAGCATTCTAATGAAAAGGACATTCTTCGATGGGGATATGAAGAAAGAGGTACCTATTCTACGAGAGAGGTCTATAATATCATTATCAAGGCACATACAGTGAAAGATCCTCTCTGGAGCATAATATGGGACCCTTCCATATGGCCAAAAATCTCCACCTTTCTCTGGCTCCTATGTCATAACAAGATTCTCACGTGGGATAAACTCAGAAAGAGGAACTTTCATGGGCCCTCAACATGCCCTAATTGCAGACAAGAGGAGGAAACCATCAAGCATCTAATGTTGTCCTGTCAGACTGCACGCAAGCTCTGGGAAAGGGTCAGTTTCTGCTGCCAAAAGGAAGGAAGAACTCATGGAGACACCATTGCCACTGTGCGTAACTCGGATCATAACCCTTATCAAAGCAAGATTTTAAATTTCCTTTGGAAGCTCATTCTGAGCTTTCTCATGTGGGCCATATGGAAGGAGAGAAACAACAAAATATTTAAGGATCACTCTATGCGGCTGGAAGATATCTGGAAAATAATCTACCAAAATATTGAGAAACGATATCTCTCAAGACCTGGTATCAGGAGGATCTCCCAACTAACCCCCAAGAACAATCCATGTGGGCCAATTGGAACTTCTAATGCAAGCAAGAACAACCTATCAAAGGAACAAAGCCTCTAAGGAAACATTTACCTGAGAAATGGTTACCTCCCCCTATGCATATGTATTAGCTAAATTTTGATGGCGCCTCGAAAGGCAACCCAGGAAATTCAGGCTTTGGAGGGATTTTCAGAGATCACAAGGGTGCTCCTCTTTTAACCTTCTTAGGTTCAAAGGGATGGGATACCAATAACTCGGCAGAACTGGAAGGTCTCTGGCAGGGAATAATTCTTGTGCAAGATAAAGGTTTTTTCCCGCTCATAATCGAGGGCGATTCCCAGATCATCATAAATATGGTCACAAAAATCCTACAAGGATCCTCCTCTAGCAAAGTGAGAAACAACTGCAGAATGGCAAAAAGACTTGAACTTATTGAATGCTGGCTATCCTCTAACAAAGCGATTACTTTAAAGCATATTCGAAGGGAAGGGAATAAAATTGCGGACTTACTTGCTAATATGGGGTTGATTGTAGGATGGATCTTCATGTTGGATCAATTTCAAGCCTAGCATCTAAATCTCAACTCACGGATTACAACAACCTAGTGAAGAAGGAAATGCAACAGGAGGAAGGAGAATACCCGGATGCGGGTGAAATTAATGAAACATAATGAGCTTATTCGTTGATGGACAGTCTGGGTACTGCCAGCTGCACCTCTGCGTGGCTTCCCAAGATTTCACCCGATGCAAATTGGATAGCCTTAAGAGAGGTAGATTTGGAGGAATGTCTGCATTAATGGCTCGCTTCATCCAAGGTGATGCTTTAGCTATTATATTCATGGCGCTCTGTTTTATCCTCTCCACAACTTTTTCTCAGCCTCCATGGTCCAGGTTCTGGCCTATAGCTGGTCTGTGGTCTTGTTATGCTGAGGGTCGTGATGGTAGGCTAGTCTATGCAATTGGTGGCAAGCTTTTAATTGCCCCTGAGTTTCGAATTGCGCTGCACTCTCAGGCCTGTCTTGAGCGAACGAAGAGGTCCCTTGTGTTGTTCTATAGCCCTCCAGCCATTGCCCCTGGTCTCATTGTGTGCTCCCCTCACCGTCTCAACATGGTGCGTCAGAGTACGAGGAGTCGCTCCGTGGGATGCCGAGGTAGCCGAAGGCGTTCAAAGGTTAGCGGTTCTGTGGATCCTGTCGTGCCTCCTGTTACTATCCCCTCCTCTCTGGTGGTTTCGCCTCTTCATAGCCCTTCTCGCAGGCCGACCCCGAACAGTGCGTTCCAGACCACTCACTTCAAATTTCAGAGCAATCTTAGTAGGCCAATGATCACCTCTCATATACAAATTATAATAATTTAATATTAGCTATACAAATTATAATGTTTAATTTTGAAAAATAAATATTTATTTTAAAATATTTAAAATAAAATCAAACATTTAATTAAATTACTCATTAAATAATCTAAATTAATTTAGACACAACAATTTTATATACAATTTATCTCCTTATAATTTATAATCTAAATAACAAGAACTAAACTACCTTGTAACAATTTATTAATGTATTATTTTCAATTATTATTTATAATAAAGCTTAAAAAATATTAACCAATATTTAATAACTCAAACTAACTTCTCAAATTAATTACATAACTTCAAATGATTTCACAATATCGTATGGATTTTCATTCAGTTATGAAAGTAAATTCAATATAGAATGTAGGATGAAAAGTTATGTATCATAATAACATGGACTGAATGTTGATATAAACGTTAATCACAATGTAAATTATATATAACAATATGGAATCAGTGTTGCTTTTAATATTAATTACAGATTAAATGGATAGAAAGTTATTTATCATAATAATAGAACGAATGTTGCTCTAAACAGTAATCACATTATATAAGTTATTTATAACAATAATATAGAATCAATGTTGCTTTTAAATGTAAATTATTTATAATAATTACATGGAATCAAATTTGTCTTCAACATTAATCACATGTTTATAAGAAGATTTCCGCATAAATCACATTAGGTACGACATTTGCCCACGCGTTTCGAACCAACCAGTGTGGTTCATCGTCAGGACAAGTTGAAGAAACAGATTTAGCTCAACATGTTAAATAGTCAGACCAGAGATTCCAACCGCTAAATTTAACAAGTTGAAGAAACAGATCTAGCTCAACATGTTAAATAGTCAGACCAGAGATTCCAACCGCTAAATTTGACTAAATGACCTAGGTCAAAATTAATTAAATATTATTAATATTATAATAATATTATTATTATTTTAATATTATTATTGTTATTATTAATATTGTTAATATTATTATATTAATTTATAATTTAAATTAGTAAAAATGTAAAAAGTAAATGCCAAGTTAGTTAAAAATTCTTTATTTATTAATAATTAATTCATTATTAATATTATTATAATATTAATATTATTAATATAATTTATAAATTATTAATCGCATGTTTTTACAACCCGAATTTTCTAAAAACTTATAAATAAATAAAAAAACATAACATTATTTTATTATTTATTTAGTATTCCACACACAAAAGCATTTGACCCATTATCATTGGTTTAGGCCGGACTCATCTAAGTCCACATTGTAAAAGCCATTCGCATTTGTTTAATGTTTTTCTTAAAGAATTATCATATATATAATAATCGCTAAAAGTTTATTAATGATTATTGGTTAGAATTTTCTAAATTAATATTAATTTTAGTTATAATTTTTACAATTTTTTTAGTTTATATAATATTGTTTAATTTTTATATGAAGTTAGGAGATGTTAAATTAATTATATTATTAATAAAATATATAATTAATAGAAGTTTTTAGGTTATTAATAATTAGGGTTCCAAAGATTTATAGATTTCATAAAAACAAAATTAAGATGTAAATTTGTAAATTTAATATTTAAATTTTCTCTTTCATGATATCTTTTTTCTGTAATAGAAGTATTTGCTAGCATTTTAATTTTATGATAATTTCCTTATTGCTTCTTAGAGCATTAAGTATGGGCTTGGAATAATAACTAGATGATATATATTTGCACTATGTGGTGGACAGTGGTGGACATTACAGAAAGCAAGGAGATATGATGTGATATCAAATGATTAGAGGATTTTCTAGAGAGAATGCAGAAATACATGCACATATGGAGAGATATCTATTAGACAATGTCATTATTAGAGATAGGGGAGAGCTAAGGTGTTTCTAAGAAGTGGAAGCAATATATGACATTTTTTTAGTGAGTGTGTAAAAGTAGTGTGAGAGTCATACATCATGAACCATGAAAACTAGTCGTAAATACCTAGAAATAAAGTAACACAATTGATGTGTTACATCATAGAAAATGTTCCCATGAAATGATTGACAATATCAAAAAATGACATAACATTATTATAATGACACCCAGATAATCTTATTTGACACAAATAAGATGGTGTCTCCCGGAATGAAGGGCGACTAGAAAAGATAAACCTTAATAAAGGAAATATAGAGAAAATTCTTTTTATTTTTATGTCCATCATTTACTAAACCACATGATTTAAATTTTGTAATTAAGAATAAAGATAATTTAACAAGCTCAAACAGTTCAAGGATCAGTGATAAGTACTAGCTAGGAATCTAGTTTAGTTGGATTCTCTACATCAATCACATCTTCGTGGGGTACAATAAATGCAAGTAGCTTGGTGTATAATGTTCTAATGAAGTGTGTAATATTGAAAAGGTAGCATTGTAAAAACTTTAGTATTTGTCCGTGTGGGACGAGAACGAAAAAACAGAAGTGGACATTAGATTGGAAAAAAAATTGAAAGGACACTTACCTATAATTTAATTTTATGTTTCAAAGATGATGAAAATACCTAAATACGAACATGTATTTGTTGCCCATTACAAGGTCGGGAAGAGTTATTTTACAGTCCTAATGCAATTCAAAAGAGGACAATCACATAAGATTACAAATAATCAGATCTGGGATTCGATTGACTAAATTAATGATCACTTAGTTATATTATTGGATGATTTATGTTGTCGTAAGGATTGTTTAAATATTTTTTTGTAAAAATTACTTTGGTATATTTGCAAATGAGACACCGTTATTGTCAAAAGTTTTAAGAGATGGCATGTGAGGATATTATCTCATGTGAGGATATAGGCTAATAGGCTAATAGTGAATTTTTATTTATTTACTTTTAAATTTATTGTTGTTTGTCGGAGCAAATGTTAAAGGGAATCCATGTTCGTTAGATTTTAGACTATTAATAATGGATGTAAATGATGTTATCCTATATATGAAAATTAAGATTAAAACTTTATATCAACCGAAAAAGAATGAAATAATTTAGAAACCCACGAGGTTGTTACTCTATTGTTCATAATTTTTTTAAATATAAATTTGTTAATAATTCATTTCTAAAATAATTTCGCACTTTTTAATCTAAAAAATATATGTATTGTTTATATTTTTTTCTAAATATATATAAATAGTCTATTAGTTAATATAAATCGGGAGTATGTTTTAAGTTATTTCTGTTTGGTTGAGAGTTTGTTTTTCTAGGACATAAAGAAATAGGTTATCAGTCGTAAGTAATTCTAGCTAGCTTCCATATTTTTTTAAACAATTACCTTGTATTTGCTGATAAGAATAAGTAATGACTATCCCACTATTAATTTGACAACTAATAATTCCTCACTTTACAACAATAAAATAAAAAATTGAATTATTGAATTAATATTTAATAATAGTTTTAATTATTATTTTTCAATTTATGTTCTATGCCCATGTAAATTTGATAATGCTCCTAATTATATTTGATAATTCTTCTAATTAAATATTTTTCCTGTAACCGTTTCTCTATCAATATAAATTTGAATAGATTAGCATTATAAACATATGAGGGGCACAGTAAACAACCTCCTGCAACATCTTATGCCCTCCCACAACAGTATAGAAAGTAGTTGACATCTTCCTTTCAACAATTACATGTTTGATCTTGAAATATCAAATAAATCTATCTAATAAGCAAATTCAATGACAAAGGTTGATCAAACAAATCCACATATTAAGAAAATTCAATGACAAGCTTGTTCGCTAGAGTATATTTCCAAATATTCAACGTTGATTTCAAAGATTTGACAGCAAGGATATTACTTTCACCAATTGCAAGGCTGATCTTGCTATATCAAGTAAATACATATATTATGTAAATTCAATAACAAGGTTGTTCTCCCGAGTATATTTGCAGAAATTTAACATTTATTTCTAAGATTCGAGCTTGTAACTTCCTCCAAGCACAACTTGCTGGAATGTTTAGCCTTCGAAGTAGCAAACCTAGTGGGTTTAGTGAGAGCAATGCTAGTTGAGCATATATTCTCTATGTATTGTTTGCATGACTTGAACCCATGTGCTTTCAAGTCCTTTGGCGTGATTTTGGTCAATTTAACCATAGCATCAACATTTATCTTTTTTGTTTTCTATGGAAATTAAAACATTATCAATAAATATCAAAATCCACATAGATATAATGAAAATATGCAGACCATGTAACGAATATGAAAAGACAATGCATTGACTAGCTATCAATAAATATCAAAATCTATATAGATATAATGAGAATATGGGAACATGTAACGAATATGAAAAGAAAATGCATTAATTAGTCATAAAAAATATGTCAATGTTATTATGAGCTAAGATATGTAGTATATAACTTACCTCTCTTAATTTATCTTGAAGTCTAGGTGAACGCCGCAATGGTTGAGGAGAATGTGATTTTTGCTGAGTATCATGTCCACCATCATACATGTGCAAAGGTGTTTTAGGAGATTTATATTCATTACTCTGAACATTAGATTATACATAGATATAAGTATGACTCAAATAGAATTAAATGTAAAAATATGCTAAATTTATAAGAGTATAAATAAATATAATCTTACCTTGCATTGTGACATTGGACGTGAAGATGGTTCTAGCATTTGAACCATTTCATTTCCATTCTTCTTAAGACTTTGACAAGGGGTTTTCATTGATTGTGATGGTTCCAAAGGGAACACCTGCACCATAAATAAGAAATAACACACACACACATAATCAAAACAAATCAAGCATAACGATATATAATACAAAACATCCATTTCTCATCCCATCATTATGGTAAAACATAACAATTTATATATTAATGTTTTTAGTGGAATAGGTTATATGGATTAAAAACTTACTGGCCCAATAACCCCTTGAAAACCTTGAAATCTAGGTGAGCGCCGTAATAGTTGGTGGCTTGAACTTGGGGAATTTTGTTGATTAGGCTATGCGTATCAATAACAATGAGAAATTAGTATACAATTATAATAAATATAAATATTATTTAATGTTAAAATGTCTAAAAAATTAATATATGCAAAAAAATGGACTCAACTGTGTTGTCATTGGCTTGATTAGTTTCATCAAAGTTTAATATATGGTTGTGCCCATCTAATCCTTCTTCCCCCACATCATCAGGAACCTCAGTCCTTACTTTATCTTTTAAAGCAATGTCTATGCGCTTCATTGTCTCCATACGTCTACGAGGTAGACTCTGATCCCAACATTGAATTTTTTCACAAATCCTTTGCTTTGAAGTATCATTAAGCTGATCAAATGTAACAACTGACTGTGAAAACAAGTTTCAATGAATTTAGTCCACAACAATAAATTAATATTAATAAAAAACATATACAGATAAATACTAATAAATACTTACAACTGAAAGAATTTCTTCATTGGCAATATTAATAAAAAAGCATATACAAATAAATACTAATAAATACTTACAGCTCAAAGAATTTCTTCATTGACAAATCTTTTATATGCTTGTTGTCGTGCACGACATAGCCTTGCATCTAAATCATATTGTATTTTGGCATTTTTCCTTTTTACTGCACTTGTAGATTTGACCGCCCATGTAGCATTTGCATCTCTTACTTGACCTCTTTGACGTGGAGGAATTGGTGGGAGATTGTAGGTGGTAGCCCGATGATGATTAAGGCCAGATAACTTAGATCGACTCAAGTTCCCCGCACAACCACCAACAAGACAAGTGAACAATTGCTTGGTGCCTTTGATAGTTACCTCCCATTCATGTCTATTTTCCTCCATTTTCTTACTTCCTTATAAATGAATATGTAACAATAGTGTTGTTAAAAACATCATAAAAACACTTTAAAATAAAAATCAATATTCATATCTATTTTTTTGTGGTTACCATAACTATCAACTTTTATAAAATATAGGCCAAAATATTTACAGCATATCTACTACCTTCCCTCCAATACCCTTATAGGCATATCTAATACATTAACCCTTTAGGCATATCTACTACCTTCCCTCCAATACCATGGTCATTAAACTCATTTTTTAGGACTCATTTTTTAGGACAGTACTCCTTTTCAGCAACTGCACCTATATTATAATTTAGTTGGGTTGGATGAAAGTTGGGGCGCTTTACTTTTGGTCTCAACTATAACCGTGTACATTAACACTTACAACCATATTTGCAACTTTCTTTCAAACACCCTGCACATTAAACTGAATTACCAAGCAAGCATTCCTTTTTAGAAACTGGAAGTAATATTATACTTTCGTTGGGATGGGCAGCCCTTGGAAAATAAAAAAAGAGGGATTAGATATTATAGTTAATTTAGAATTTAGATTAGTTGATGATGAGATATATGGTTAAGATATTGTTTATAATTTTTTTTTTACTAAATTTGTGTTTCACTTAACATGACAGCTTTACGACTTAGATACAACACTCAAAATTCTCATAAAGACACAAATAAGAAACTGAAAACATAAATATATACCCATAAAGGTAGAAATAATAAACATATTATATTAAAACATAAATTTATACATATTGTTGTGGCATTTTGAACATAACTTGAGTCTTCGAAATCAATAAAGGCATAACAAACTCTCGTATCTTGTCTTTGGATCTGATGATGCACTCCTAATTATCCTTGTTGATTGTGGACCATATGAACACCAATAACTGTACGTAAAAAAATGACTACAAATTAGATATAATATTTATGCATATTGAAAAAATTATACGTATCTTGAAAAAGCATATAGAGACTCACACACTGTACTCCAGGTATGTTGAGTAATTGGTGTGTGTGATATCCTCTATTCCTCTACTTCGATGTTTCTTAAGAAGAAATTGAGTGGGTGGATAGAAAACATATCTATTTGTTGCAACTCAACTTTTTCTGTAGATGATAAAAACTTAACACATAAATTCTGTTGCGGTTGCCGAGCCTCGCTTATAAGCCTTATGACTTCTCCCTCGCCCAATTTAGTGACACTCTTAAAATTTTCGCATCCTTGGGATCTCCAAGTAGAATTGTATCAGGGATGTCCAGTTACGAGAACTATGGCCAACAATTTAATTAGGAACAACCTCAACCTAGCATGGCGGTGTTAATGCCATTATGACTACATAGAGATCCGAAAATAATCCCAACACCAGAAAAGAATCAATAGAAGGGTATAATCAGTTCATATCGAAACTGAGTTAATCTAATGAAAACAATGCAAAACATGGCCTATATCGATGTGAGAGACAAACTAATCTAGCAGAAGGACATGGTGCATCGATCTTCAAATCGATAAAATTAGAGGTGATAGGAGGGCCCTCTATTGGCCCTTTTTACACTGGTTACAGGAATAGCTCTGAACATTGTGTATGTGGATGGGAAGCTTAGTATATCTTTTTATTTTCGCAAATATGGGAGAGATATGGATAACATGTACTAGTTTTTATTTTCTAATATAAAGTTAATATTTTTCTCTTTATGGAAGAATAAAATTGTGAATTTAAATTATCTAAATAATTTTTCTAGTGTATAAATAGATTCAGTGTTTTATTAAAAGACAATTGAGATACCTAATTTATGCAAATTATATCACTGAAGCATGAAATTTTAATAACTATCAAATTTGAAAATTAAGATTCTAAGAAATCCCAAATTTCCATGCGAATAATTACCCTAAAGAAGACAAAAAAAAACATCTGATAATTAAAATTACATGAACTTTTTTTTTTTGAGATAATTAAATAAAACTGAAATATTTCCAAGATTTCATGGATAAAATTGAAGTAAAACCATTATTCTCATTTTTACCCCTAAATAAATATGAAATCTACCTTCAAAATAAAAATATAAACATGACACATAATGTGAACAACTTTTATTTTTGAAGAATAATGGGAAAACTAAAAATAATGGGGAACTGAACTGATTTGATAACAGTTACGATAGGTTAGTCCACTCCAGTCCAGAGAAAAAAAGGCGTAGTGTGCCACCATAGTCCTCTACCGTGTTCGCGATGATGATAAACACCACCGACCAAGCCGACAACAAAGACAAATGATTCCTGGGCCCCGGCCGAAAGGAGTAGTTCCCACGATAATACCTATCTTCTTCTCCTCTGCTTTGAATTGAATTGAATCGCATTGCACTGCAAAGATCATTTGGCTTACAATGGGAATTGTGCCTTATTGTTTATTAATTATATTTCTCCATTTTTCCACACTCGCCGGGACTCGAACTGGAGCCCAAAGGGAGATTACCCCTTTACATTCCACTAAAACCTCGATGCTCTCTACTCTTCACGTGCATCTACTTTCTCCGCGTTGTCATTTCATATTCATTTAACAAAAAATTTAACTCGGAAATTGCAACTTAGGCCTCTGTCAAATGACTACTGGCATCCATAATGAAGACCTATAAAGATTACCCTCAAAACCCTAATTTGAATAGCAGACTGCAGTCAACTCCAATAGTGATGGCAATCTATAAATGGAAATAAACTAAGGGGAGAAGGTGAATAAAATTTATCATTATTTTTAATTTTTTTTTTTTTGTAGTAAATAAATGTTGTTTTACGAAGACAAATTTGCCAAAACTTCAAGAAAGCTTTCAAACAGGGAGCGAGAATTTCAAAAATCCGATTAAAATTTAAAATATGACGTAAGATCAAACCCCCGAGATGAAATAGCAACGACAACAGAACATCTAGCATGAGAGGGCTTTATATTGCGCAAGGGTAGAGCGTTACCGGTTTCGAAGCGCTGCAGGGGATCACCAACGTCTGTTCGTCACTGCTCTGTCGTGCTCCTGTTCGATGGTTGCAGGGTCTGAATTGTCGGGATTAGTCCAGAATCCGATAACGTATTGAGTCCGGTTGGTGTATTGGGGATGGTTTGTGCAGAGTTTATGAGCCTTGAGGCGTGGGTTGGTAAACCTCATTAAGACATCAAACCAGAGGCGGGCAGGAACACCGGCGCTAGAAGCGGGTAGGAACACGCATCGCTGGAGCTGGGTGAGGGGTATTCGCGGGAAGATAAGAGATGGACGCATGGATGCATGATCAATGGTCGCGGTGACATCAAGCTCCTGTCAGGTAGTCTAAGGACGGAGCATTAATAATGCTATAGGGTCTGAAATAGGAGTTGCCTACAAAAACCTCCCCCTGTTGGCAAATGTTTTGTGAGAGAATATATGAAAGTAAAGAGTGTGGATGTGAGAGAATATGTGTGTTGAAGCAAAGAAGGTCAACATGCCCAACTCTTTCCTCTATGTCACAATCACTTCATATGTTTTAGACAACACGCGTCCACACAATGAGGCTATCTCACTGCCTTCATCCGTAAATGAGATGATTGTGTGTTAACCCCATTTATTTGCGGTCTGTGAGGTGGTTTAGTTGTTAAAAACACTCCAAATTAATTTCTTATAATTTTTAGGCTTGATTGATAGAATTATTTTCAAATTTTAATTTAAAAATTAATTTATTTTAGTTTTAATACTTTTATATATTTTATACAATTTAATATAAATATATATAATATGTTTTTTATTATAATTATAATTTAAATAGATAAAACCATTTACTACTCCTAATTTTTATGTTCTACCCGATATATTCAATAGAAAAAAATTATAACTTCTGATATCACTAAACACCAATGACCCAATACCGATATGGTTGGAAGTCAAGAGACGGGAAGGTACCTTAAAATTTTAAGATCAATATTTTACGAACCATACTTTGCGCATGGGCTATTACGTCACATGGACCAAATGTACCTACGTCATGTGGATCTTTGAAAAACATTCTATGGTGCATAATGGTATATGTTAACATAGTCTTATCTCATGAAGTTGCAAGGGTTTTTCCTTATTCTACTCTATTCTTAAGAACAATGAAAATGCTTCACTTAGCATTAGTAATGCTTCTTAATATCTTATATATAGTTCCAATCCAAACTCCCCTCAACAATGTCATTGCTTTTCGAACCATCCTACATGTATCATTTTCAAACACTGATCTTTCACTTATTTCACTCATCTTATCTACATAAATCAATTTTTTGAATAATTTTGGGATGTTCAGAATGCTAGGGAGTGTCATGATCCTTTCATCCATGAGTTTCAACTTAAATTTTACTCTTCCTATGATTTTGGATCTAAATTTGTCTCCTAAGAAAGCATCATCATCGTTGAGTCTTTCATACTCGCAAAACCACTTCTTGTTAGGATCCTTATGAAATGGTGTGCCTAAGTTGATCAACCATGCTTCATGATCTACCTATGTACTTGAAAAAACCAAGTACACATCCCCTCCTTCATCTAAGGAGGCTTATGCTTCTACAAGAGGAGCACCTTCAAATCCCTTTCCTTTATTTGTAAATTTTGCTTTTCAATCTTTCTTGTAATGCCCTTTCTTGTCCACATTTCCAACATACCTTTATGGAATTTCCTGGAGATTTCAATCTTCCTCTAGATTCAAATCTCCCACTTGAGGACTTATTCCTATTTCTATTTTGGGAGCGTCCTCTTATAGATAAGACATATTTGTTCTAACTCTCCATGTTTTCCTTTCTTATCTCCTCCAAAAACAAGTATGAGACTATTTCATCAATTTTTAGGGTAGTTGCATTACTACCTATTGCAACAACCAAACTATCCCATAAGTCTAATTGAGGACATAAAAAACTAATGCACTTATCCTCATTTGAAATATCAATATGAAAATAGAAAATAATTGGCTCACCACAATATTGAAGGTGTTCAAAGGATTTATCACTAAGCCTCCATCCTTCGTCTTCAAGTTATACAACTTTTTCCATAGGAACAATTTGTTCACTAGGGACTTATACTAATACAAAGGCCCTAACTTACCACACAAAGCCTTTGTCGTAGCTTCCTCTAACACATCAATAATGTTGAATCTGAGAGACACGATCATATTGTGCTCTTTACCTTTCGATCCAACTTCATCCAATCTTCTGTTGACATCCTTGATGGTGTAGTACCTTGATCCACATCAATCCACTTATCTTTGTCCAACAACAAGTCTTCCATTTTGAGCTTCGGCAACTCAAAATTTTACCCATTAAATTTCTCGATCTTTATATTTGAACTACTCACAATTTCTTTTCAGCATAAGAATCACTTCTACAAATCTCCCATTGTAACATGGTATACCACAATAAAGGCATCCCCTTGGAGCCAAAAGTACTCTAATACCAAATGTAAGTTTTAACCTTTCATAGTTAATCATTACAAAAAAATTCTTAATAATAACTAAAAAGCTACAATGGAACAAACAAAAATGCACAGAGATATTTTATCCTGGAAAACCAATAAGCTTTTTTAATTATATTTTATGTACAATATTGCAATACACTATACATCCCAAAGCATATGAAATGTTAATCGAATCGTAATTCCATAACTGAAACTATAAAACCATGGATAAGACCACCATTTTAGCAAAACCATGTGTTACAAAATGCCAAAAACAAATTGTAAAAAACCACCTAAAATTTTTCTTTCAGGGTGCTACCTCGAACTTCATACAAGGTGGCTCCCACCCCTTGCATACCCCCAACTAGGGGTTGTTGAACAAACCACCCTCAAATCCCCCTTTTTTCATGTGCATATAAGTTGTGAAAATAATCTAACAAATATCCAACACTTTTTGGCTAAAAAATATGAGATTAGATTAGTGGTGCTTTGAATGTGAGGGAGTGAAATGAGATCTTGGGGAGTAGAGGAGACGATAGGCTTGGTTTTACAATTTATAGCCCCATAATATGCTTTGTTGATTTGGGACATTGAGTAGCTATTGACTAAGAGGGATTTAGTTGGAGGAGATATTTAAAGAGCCAAGTATTGAGGGGTAAAAAATTGGATGACTAGAGTTGTTACAATAAAAAATCTTGGGCTAGATGGCGATGTGAGGGGATGTGAAGGTATTGATCTGTGTTGTATTTTTTTTCCTATAAACTTGTTGGGTCAAGTAACCATGATGAAGGTGGGTAATGATGACTAAAAATGGAAGTGCTTTATCCTTTTCAAGTTCCATGGTGAATTAAATTTGGGGGTAGATGTTGTTTAGATGGAGGAGGAATGTGCGAACAAAGGAAGGGACATAAGGCCATATAACAAAGGTTTCATTACAAAATGAAACCAACAT
Organism: Pinus taeda; assembly: GCA_000404065.3. Classification (NCBI taxonomy): domain Eukaryota; kingdom Viridiplantae; phylum Streptophyta; class Pinopsida; order Pinales; family Pinaceae; genus Pinus; species Pinus taeda. Next base: position 38,464 of record APFE030953795.1, on the reverse strand, counting down.
TTTGGTTTTAAGGGGAATGAGTCCAACACTTGATATTCAAAGTGTTCCATGAAGTTGTTGGCCATCACAAGGGATGAGGAGTATCCCATGGCTATGCTTTCCATCTATTCATAGAAAACCCCTTTAAAGGAGAATAACATGGAGGAAATATATATATGTTGGGTCCCTATAATACTAGTGATTACCCCATTACTATTGTAGTTATACCCCTTATTAATATTGTTGTGCCCCTATTGCCCCCATATTGTTATTACTGTGCCCCATAGAATCCCTCTATTGTTATTTTATGCTTATATTATATTGTTAGGTCGGCGTTATTATTTGTGACTCTTCGACTCCTATATATAGAAAGGAGGTTTTGTCATTTGAATCATCCAAGAATTGTTCATTTATGTAATGTAAAGGAGGTTTCCCCCTCGAAGAGGCTGAATTCTAAGGCGTTGATCTATCTTTTCTATCTTTTCTTGAACTGGTTTCATAACATTTGGTATCAGAGCTTTGGATTATAGGGTTTCGCTGCTCCAAAAAGGTCATCGTGGAATTTTCACTATAACTTTGTTTCTGTGACGTTTCAGAAGTCGCAAAACAAACCCATTTTAGAAGAAATCGTGCTGAACCTTGGGTTCGAATTTCAGAGCGTTTCACACGATATTTGCGGAGATATGATCTGAGGAAGTTGGTCTTTTTGCAGACTCCTGAATTACATTCCAAACAGGTGACCTGGGGAAAATCGTCATAACGTTCTCTCTGGGGATCAGATTGAAATTTCGTAAGAAGGTTAAAAAAGAGGATGGACTGTAGTTTCTTGTATCCATTTTTTAGATCCAAAGATCGAAACAGTGACTCGTGGCACGTCATATAAGTTCGCTCTACTGAACTAGTCTATAATCAAGTCACTGTGGGAGATTTCGCATAACTCTTCCTTGGAGAAACCAATTTGGGTGAGACTTGTGGCATTGGAAAGAGGACACATAGGGCTACTACATATCACAATTTCAGAAATAGATGATCAAAAAGTACAGAGATACATCAGAGGCAATATCGAGCTCCTACGAAGTGAAAAAAGGTGTGTAGATTTTCTTAAATTTTTGCTTAAGCTTGGTTTGAAAATTTATTTTGAAGGAATTCATAGGGCATAATAGAGCATTATTATCGATAACTGATGCCCCGAGGAAAGAAAATTCAAATGCCTATTAAGGAGCCTGGAAGCTCTAGCATGACTCATGAAGAAGAAGAAGAAATGCTATATGATATATCAAAATTACAAGAACACGTGCAACAAGTGTCACTTGCACAAAAAGCAACAGAATCTAAGATGGATGGTTTAAGGAAAGATGTAGAAGCTAAGATGGATGGTTTAACAAAAGGCGTAGAAGCTAAAATTGATGGCATGGATGATAAGATGGAAGAATTGAAGATAAATATGAATAAGTTGCTACAAGAAATGGTCAATAAGGGTGAAAGGGTACTAAAGGAAACTCATGATGAGAACAAAAGAAATGTTAATCATGATTACATAGACTCTAATGTTGGATCGAAGACACCATATTCCAAAAATCGATATGAGGAAGTTTGATGGCAAGGATCCTGCCACATGGATATTACAGATGGAGCAATTCTTCGATCTCAATAATGTGCAAAACACACAAAAGGTACGTATGCCAACTTTATATTTGGAACCAAATCAGTTTGTATGGTATCAATGGCTTTGCTCTCGTAAACAATTTATCACTTGGGCAATTTTTACGGAAGAATTGATGGCACATTATGAGGATACAAAAAGCAACACTTTTTTTAGCCAATTGATAAGTCTCAAACAAAAGGGTTCAATAATGGAGCACATTGAGGAGTTCCAAAAATTGAACATAAGGGTAAAAGATATTCCAGAGGTGCATAGGATTGATGTGTTCATAGGGTCTTTAAAGGATAATATCCAACATGATGTTCGCCTTTGGGAACCTGATTCATTAGAGAAGGCATTCAGGTTAGCAAGAAAAATGGAGAGCAAAATTATGGCAACCAGGAAGCATACCACTCACAACTATAAAGACGGAAGTGTTGTTGCCCCTAGTCTTCCACAACCTATAAGGTTGACACCACAACAATTGAAGAAAAAAGAGCAAAAGGGCTTTGTTACAGTTGTGATAGCAAATACACTAAGGGTCATAAGTGTGCTGAGAAGAAAATTATTCTACATAGATTGTGAAGAGGAAGAAGAAAAGGAGCAAGAAAGGTCAAAAGAAGAAGATATACTCTAGGAATAAAGCCTAGATGAAGAAGAAATAAATCCAACCATATCTTGTAATGCACTGGTAGGAATTACCACTCCTCAAACTATCAAGATAGAAGGACAAATCAAGAAGAAAAAGGTAATAGTGTTGATTGATTCAGGAAGCACCCAAAATTTTATTCATTGTAGGGTAGCAAAAGAATTGAATTGCTTCCTATATCCAGCACCAGAGTGTCAAGTGATGATTGCAAATGGAGGAACAATAAATTTCTCTCGAAAGTGCCATAATATCAAGCTATCCATGGGAGAATATGTATTGACTAGCCCAATGCTTTCCATTCCAATGGGAGGTGTTGATGTTGTACTAGGAGTCCAATG
>APFE030953795.1:15484-34475 GCA_000404065.3 Pinus taeda | reverse complement strand
TTTTTTAAGGTCAACCTCGGATTTTTGCGTGACACACTCCGATTTTGCGTGACGTAACAGAAATGGTCGGATTGCGATACTTGACATTCATCTCCCCTGCATCCAATCCCAGTTGCGTATTCTTTTTGTATGGCTGCCGCTCATTGGGTATATTTTTTTTCCCAGCAGTTCAGTGAATTATAGGAACTGATTCTCCTTTTCCAGAAATTGAAAAAGAGTGACTTTAAATATACTTAAGAATAAATGTAGATATATTTAAGTGTGAGTAGGAGATTGTTAAATGTGAGCTTAAATATAGTTTAGGGTAAATGTAAATATTAAAGTGTAAGTTTAAAATGTTTGAGTAAATTTTTTAATTTTATTTTTTTTTATATTTTTATGTAATGTAATAAATATTTCTAAAATCTAATGTAAGTGTTTTCTGGATTGTATTGGAGGATTTTTTGGAAAAATTTCTATAAATAAAATTGAGTTTATTTAGTATTGAGTATTTAGTAATTGTGAGTTCTTACAAGAAAAACACTTGCTAGTGATCTTTTTCATTGTACACTGTTGGGGTTTCCATGTAAATTTTTGGTGGTGTGGTTATCAATCCTTGTTTATTTTATTTTGTTTATAAAAATATTATATTTTTTGTTCTCATTTCTTAACAACTAGCATCAGAGGTGGTTTTTGTTGCTAGGTATGTTAAGCAATATGGAGACTATGATGAGTGATATGAAGAAACTTAAAGGGCCTAATTTCACCCTATGGAAATCTCAGATACAGGATATATTGATCTTGAAGGATCAATGCTTGCTAATTGAGGTAGCATCAAAGAAACCCTCAACAATGATAGATGAAAATTGAAAGAAGTTGGACAGGAAAGTCATTGCTACAATTCATCAATACCTACAAAGAATGTGTACTTCAATGTGGGTGAGGAGAAGACAACAAAAGGCCTATAGAAAAAGTTGCATAACCTATGCCAGAAGAAAACAACAAAAAAATGTTCCTGATAAAGAAATTATATAATCTTAAGATGAAAGAGGGTGATTAGTTGTGGAGCAGTTAAATGAATTTAATGTAATTATTGGTCATCTTGCATGCTAGATAGTTTTTTTTTTTTTTTTTTTTTTTTTTTTTTTTTTTTTTTTTCGGTAAAAACTAGCTAGCCTGTTATATTATATTTACAGTAAAATGATTACAAGCAGTGAAGCAGGACTTCCATGGCCGCCAGTGGCGCCTTGGGTGACTTATCTTTGACTCAAAAAGCTCCCACGCAGGGGTAGCATCAACAACACTTCCAAAATTCCTCCAAAAAGACTGACTGAGGCAGGAAACCAATTCAATTTGCCCATCAACAGACCCAGACATATTGAATTAAACATAAGCATGCCTGCCCACGCAGGGGCGTTCTTCATAACCAGATCGAGGACTGATATAAACAAGACAGACAGAGACAAAACACGACCAAAACAGACTGGACAGAACAAGAAACTGTAAGTGAACAGACATAATGCTAACCCGTACCCATTGGCCCGCAGCAAACAAAATCCTGGACCCGAGCTGAGAGGAGACGGCAGGTGCTGGAGCGTGCGTAGGAAGGTTAGTCAGCGTCAGGATTTTTCTCCTCCACAATGGTGCACCATCCCTGACCCTCAGGGATTCCTTCCCACATGGCGGCCCATTTGTCCTGTGCAGAGCCTTGAGATTCCTTCGCCTGGGGGAGAGAGGGAGCGGGCATAATCTCCTTCCCTGAGGTACCCTCCCCACTTGTTGGAGGCAGCACAGGACCCGCCTTTCCAGAGCCCTCTGGGGGTGGTTCCTCCATTCCTGGAGGCATCTCTCCTTCATTCCCTTCCGGAGCTTGAGTAAAAAGCACTGAAACATGAGCATTAATTCCTGGATTATCCTTGGAGTTGCCCAGGGTGAACACCACCGAGCCAAATGCTGGGAGGGCTGGCTCCCCTTCGCTCGCGTTGCCAACCTCCATGTATAGCCCAGCTTGGAGTAGCTTGACCCCTGCCCTCCTGTAGCAATAGCAGCAGCAGCAATGGTGGTGCTCCCTCTCTGCCGGTGGGCACGAGGAGGATCCTCGTCCAGATCCCCTCCTGCAAGGTTGTCGTTGTCGTAGCCTCGCCATGGGCAGTTTTCCTTCTCCCTTGATAGCTTTGGGCGATTTGTGAGGCCAACAAGAAGGCACAATTCGCCACCAGAACTTTCCAAGCGCCACCACCACCTTTGAATTTTCCACAAAAACCCCTGAATTCGCCACCAGAACCTCTGAATTCGCCCCCAGCACCTCTGAATTTGCCACCAGAACCTCCGAATTCGCCGCCAGAACCTCTGAATTTGCCCCCAAAACCTCTGAATTTGCCACCAGGACCTCTGAGTTCGCCACCAGAACCTCTGAATTTGCCACCAGACCTTCTGAAATGCTCTCAAATTTCCGCTTTCTCTCAGAACAGGAACCTGAGTTGGAGCGACGAGAATCCCAGAAGGCAGCTTGAGGTGGTGGGATAGTCGCCCTCCTGCAAGTCTGCCTCTGCGTCGAATGTCTCTGCAATCGCAGTTCCTTAACACCACCAAAACGATGAACTGGTAACTGCCCCTCCATGCCTTGATATCCCTCAACATTCCTTTGATTGAAGCGCACCATAGCTGCCGCCATCCCTTCAATCTGCTCAGCATTGAATGCTCAGAGCATAAACCTCGCAGGATTAAGCCTTTGACGGCTAAGTCCTTCCAGCATTTAATTTATCACGGGGCGGCACATGGTGGACATGTGGCTCAGCCTTTCGTGACGTGCCATCACCCGCATCCGGGGACTCCATGCTAGATAGTTGGGAGAATTTTTGTTAAAAATTAATTAACGGAGCATTGAAATAAATAAAATATTGTGCAAGCACAAATTCATAAACACATAAAACAAGAGAGGCACAAATATATGTGGCTCACCTAATTTGGGCTACGTCCACGGAGAAACAACCAATCCTTCCTTTTATATTATCCAGCGAAATGAAGAGATACAACCTACAACAGATTCATAGGAATTTCCTCTTCGCTCTCACACAACCTCCTCTCTCTCTCGAATTTCCTCTTCGCTCTCACACAACCTCCTCTCTCTCTCTTGCTCAGAACAATAATACACAACCACGATAAAATTCACTCATATAAACCAAGGGTTTCCTTCTAGGGAAGAAAACCCTAAATTAACATAACATTTACCATGAGATCATGTGCCTAATGAACAACCCATATTCACTATGAAATTACAATATTTTACAAGGAATTTTTTCATTTTTTTTGCTTCGGGGCCACTCCCCTTGAACCCTCGCCAAGGAGGTGGGATCATTAAAAGTAGTCGTTGCCTCCCTTGGACCCGCTTGACATCTATCATATGGGCAACGTGCCACTCCATGTAGGAAGTGGGGTCCAACACAGTTGAAACCTCTAAATCAAGAAGATATTCAAGCTCCACACCCAACAATTTGATTGTATCTATCATAATTTCAACACCTACATGGAGCTTGAAGTTTCATAATGTTAGCAGAAATTTAATGTACGAGGAGTTGCAACAAAATAAATTTCGGAAAATCAGGGAGGAGAAGCTCTAGCTTTATATGATCATGGAAGGAAAATTGAAAGTGATGGACAAGGGCATTCAAAATCTAGAGGTAGGTAAAATTCTAAGAACATAAGAATAATTTGCAATCATTGTGGAAAACATGGTCACATAAAAAAGAATTTTTGGATATGGAAAAAGGAGCAAGAGGGGGAAAAGGAGAAAAAGGCAACCAACAAGAACAATGAAGAAACCACTGTTGTTGCATTAGATGGTGAGGTATTAAACATTGTTTCTTGTGAAGATGCATTTCTTTATGCTTCTAATCATGATAATGATGGGATATTCTATTGTGGAGCTTCATATCATGCTACTCCAAGTAGATAAAATTTTATTTCTTATAAATATGGTAATCTGGGTAAGGCACGATTAGGAATAAAACTCTTTGTGATATTCAAGGAGTAGGAAATGTTATATTAAGGACAAAAGATGGTACCAATTTATTGTTGAAACATGTTAGACATGTGCTAGAGCTTGGAATGAATTTGATTTCCACTGGGAAGTTAGATGATGAAAGATACCAATGTTGGAACACGAAAAATTATTAAAGGAGCTTTGGTCGCGGCTAAAGCACTCAAGGTAGAAACCTTGTATACATTAAGGGAAAATACAAAAATATCGAATGTGGCTACTATTGCAAAAGAAGGAAACTCATCGGGTCTATGGCATAAGCGGTTCGGTCTCGTCGTAAGTGAAGGAAGCCTTAAAATCCTCGTTGAAGAAAAACTTCTTCCATGTTTGAAATCCCATGAAATTAATATTTATGAGCATTGCATATATGGTACACAACGAAGAGTTTAATTTATGAGAGGTTGTCACGAAAGGAAAACAAGTATACTAGAATTGGTATATTTTGATATGTGGGGGCCAATCTATAGTAAGTCTTTAGGAGGAGCCTCATATTTTGTCACATTCATAGATGACACATTTAGGGATGTTTTGTCATATCGCATGAAAACAAAGGTCATGTGTTTGAAATATTTCAAAAGTTTCATGTTGTTATTGAAAGAGAGACTAACAAACTATTGAAGTGTTTAAGGATAGATAATGATGGTGAATATTTCTCAAATGAATTCAAGTATTAATGCAATAGGTTTTACATAAAGGTTAAAAAAACTATCCCTGATATTCCTAAATAGAATGGTACTGCAGAAAGAATAAATCATACTATCATGGAGAAGGTGAGGAGTATGTTGTCCAACTCATGATTGGAAAATAATTTTTGGACAAAATCATTAAGGATAGCTTGTTACCTCATAAATTGATCATTAACTATAGTGTTGGATGGTGGTATTCCTAAATAATTTTGAACTAGTAAGAAGATAAATTACTCTCACTTGAAACTTTTTAGATGTGAAGCATTTATGCATATTCTCAAAGAGAATAGAACTTTAAGTTAGATGATAAATCCATGAGGTGTATTTCTTTTAGGATATTTGAATGGTAAGTTTGGGTAAGTATATATTTGGGATCCAGATAAAAATAAAGTTATTAGAAGCAATGATGTTATATTTAATGCGTTAGAAATGTTTAAAAGGTCTACATGTGACATAGAGGTAAATAAAATTGTTAATAGGATTACAGATATCGCACCTCTACAAGAAGATGGGTAGGAATTTCAAGAATGTGATAGACAACAGGTAGAAAATTATGCATAACAACAACAAGAAAACATGTGGTATCCTTTGGAAGAAGCCCAACCAAAAAACACACCACCACAATTGGTTCACAAGGCTATGATGACTCATAAACCTTCACAAAGGTATACACCCTCATATTATATTTTGCTAATTGATGAAGGCAAACCTCAATTTTTATAGGAAGCTTGAAGAGTGGAAACTCGAAAAGAGTAGAATAAATCGATGGAGGAAAAAATGGACTCTCTATTGAAAAGCAAAACTTGGGAATTAGTAAAGCCTCCAGAAAGAAGAAACATCTTACAAAATAAATATGTATAAGGGATTAAACATGTTACTCAAGGAAGAAAGAAATGTATAAGGGTTGGTTGTAAAAGGGTTTGCACAAAAACAAGGTTGTTGAGTTTATTGAAATTTTTTCTCTTGTTATTAAGATGTCATCCATAAGAATTATTCTTGGTCTTGTTGCTACTTTAAATTTCCAATGTGAATATCTAGATATCAAGAGAACCTTTCTTTAAGAATATTTGAAAGAGAAGATTTATATGGAGTAACCAGAAGGATTCAAAGGAAAATGGTGTAAAAAAATTGATGTATTTATGTTGGAACATGGTTTTAAAAGATTATAAGTTTTCCATTATGTTTATATAAGAGAAATGAAGAAAGGTACTTTATATTATTGTTATATGTGGATGAAATGTTAATTGTTGGACATGATAAAAACATGATCAATAAGTTGAAGAAAGATTTGGGTAGTAGATTTGCAATGGAAGATTTGGGTCTAGTACAACAAATATTGGACATGACAATCATGTGTGATAAAAAAAAAAAAATGTTATGACTATCACAAGAGAAATATATTGAAATGGTGTTAGACATATTCAATATGAAGGATGTCAAGCCAGCAGTTACACCCCTTGCACCTAACACCAAACTCAATGTAGGCTCATGTCTCAGTGATGATAAAGAGAAAGAGAAAATGAGGACTCCTTATAGTTCTGCATTTGGTAGCTCGGTGTATGTCATGGTATGTACCTGACTAAATATTATACATTCACTTTGAAAGTTGTAAGCATGTTTCTTGCAAATCCAGGAAAACAATATTAGAAAATGCAAAGTGGAATTTTCAGGTATCTCAAAGTGACTAGTAATTATTCTCTATGTTTTGGTCACAATAATGCCAAACTTTATATTTATATATTTTTGTAGGTGCAATAGTGTCTAGATTATAGAAGGTAGTAGCTCTCTCCATAATAGAGGCTGAATGGTTGAATATAATGCAACAATGGAAGCTTGTAAATAGTTGTTATGGATGCAACATTACCTAGAAGAGTTGGAAATAAAACAAGACAAATATGTGTTGCACTGTGATAATCAGAGTATTATTCATTTAGCGAAAAACGAAACATATTAGATTCATGAGTACTCAATGATAAAATACACATAAAAGAAAATCCATTTGACATGTTAACAAAAATATTGCCTTATGGAACCTTGATACTATGATACAAAAGTGATTAGATATTTTTATGGAAAAGTTCAATTGCTCTAACATTTGGTCTCAGGTGGGGTGTGAGTACAAATATAGATAAGAATAAATGCAAATATTTAATTGAGGATGAGAAATTGTTTAGTGTGAGTCCAAGTATACTTGAAGTAAAAAGCGCATGTAGTTATTATTGCTGGTTAAAAAAGAATAGTTGACCTTTTCCCCGTCAGTTTTTCCAATACCATGCTAAGTTTTCCAAGTAAATATTTGGTGGTGTGATTCTAAAAAATCTGGACAGCGTAAATTGAGAAAGCGTCTGACTTGGAAGACTGGTTTTCGCTTTTCTGTTTTATATGCCGTTTGAACATCGTCCCCAAGGATTCCGAATTGGATACCGTAGCGCTCGCTTCGATTCCCATGGCAGAGCCGAAGCAACAACAACTGCAGTTGATACCCATGATGTTTGTCTGTCTCAAAACAGAACAATTCGGAGCTTTTTGGATAATGGCCGCCTCGCTTGTTGATTTGACTCGTGCGTCCACGTGTGTTCAAAGAATGTGGATGCAGAATTTGCAAAAATGAGAATCGCGAGAATGTGTGTGAGCATTGCAAAGGTGAGGAAAGTGAATGGAAAATCGATAGTGACTTTGCCGTGGTGGGTGAGGAAAGCCTAGAGGGAATATATGAAAGTAAGCCGCGTGGATGTGGGAGAAAAGTAACGTTGAATATTTAGTGTTGGTAAAGATGACCAACTCTTTCTTGTGTCATCAACATCACGTAATGGTTGAAAGGCATCCGCCTAACTTCCAAAAGTTAAATTCTACACACGTTGACGCTATCACTGCCGTCGACAAATGAGTGTATTTTAGCCACATTTTTTGCCGTCAAATGATTGATTATGAGGTAATTTAGTAGTTAAATATATATAAACATTAATGTATTTAAATCTTTTATAATTATTAGAATTGATTGGGAGAACTATTTTCAAATTCGAATTAATAAAATTTTAAAATATAATATGGTTTTATTATCATTCAAATTTTAATGAATATAACAATTTCCTTTCTTCTACTTAATTTTTGGGATATATGGCATCATTGAAATATTCTAACTTATATCACGAAACACTAACTACACAAAACAAAGTAGTCAAAAATAAATCAGAAAAGTAATGGTCGGAACTTGGAAGTGTAGAGAGGGAAGATAGCTTGAAAGTGTATAATCCCCACTTTACCAACCATACTTTTGCGCATGGGCCGTGACGACATATGGACCTAATCTACCTACGTCACGTGGATCTTTGAAAAACAGCATGGCACATATTCTATACGTGCACGGCAAATTAAATAATATCCTTAATTCATCTAGAGTTATTTAGCTATTTGGCCTTAATTTCAAATTTGGAAATACTTTGGAGGAAATAACCTTATGCTGGTCTAAATACTCTAAATCTTAAACTTGTCTAAATATTGTAGAATAAATTATCTTTAAATTTTTATTTAAAAACGTCACATTTATTTCTGAACATATCCTTATCTCGCTTCACGTGTTAATTTTTGAAGTAAGATTTGATTGTTCAAACTACTAAAAGGATGTTGCATCTAGAGTTGGATATATGATTCATAGTTGTGAGTTTAATTTAAATATGCATGAGTTTGCATTTTTGGCTTGTTAATGTGGTAATTTGTCACATGATTTTGGCCACTTGTGTAGGTTATATATGGAGTACAATATAACAATTATATGATAAGTTAGTATTATAAATACAAATTGTTGCTATATATAATATATATATATATTATATATATACTATATATATATTTTGTTATTTGTTATTGTTAAAATTTAAATTTAAATACGAATTGCTTGTTATTGTTATTTTTTATATTTTATTTTATTTGAATAAATTGATTTGTAGGGTCATTAGGGATTCAAATAATTTATATCTGTATGGTTGGTCATACCTGTATTGTTGGTCCAAAAGAATCTAGCAAATAATATCATCCCTGTATTGTTGGTCCAAAAGAATCTAGCAAATGGATTATTTTGGAAGAATAGTTAAAGAGGAAGTATTCTCAATATGAGAGAAAATTAAAGAGAATTGTTTTTATTTGTTATTGTACAAGATTTATAAAGGAAAAAATCAAGAATTTTTGGTGAAGGATTTTCATTATAGTGATAATGTAAAAAGAATGAAGAATAGTTAGATAAGTATAATAACATTAAGATAGAGGAAAATAGATGTTAAAAAACTCATGACAAAGAGAAGGTTGATGGGTAGGTGTTGAGAGGGATTGCAAAAAGGATTGTTAAAAGGAGTTTGCAAAGATTGTTGAGAAGCACAAAAGAAAAGATTGTTAAAAGGAGTTTGCAAAGATTGTAGTTTGGGTTCAAGGAGAAGTCCATTAATTGGAAGACATCACACGAAAGATGACAAGGTGAGAAGAGAAATGTAAACAATGTTTGCACAAGTTGTATCCCTAGATAAATCGAAACAAAATATGAAGCCAAAGAAATGGCTTCACATACTGAAAAAGAGTGGGAAAAGTGCTTAAGTTGTATAAACACCAGGAATTTCTTTTAGAGGACTTTAAAAAACAAGACATGTAAAAGAAGAGAAAATAATGGACTTAATGGGGCTGATGAGAGACATCAATGGAAAATTACTTTGATAGGGGCTTTGGAATATCTCCGTAATAAGGTAGCCACAATGGAGAATGTGTAACCCATAGTGGAATGCATACATAAAGAGGAGAATAAAGCTGAACTTCTAGCAAAATGTGTACAAGGGAGATAGGAGTGGAATCCAAGTGGAGTGATGAGAGAAACACTATTGCTAGATGTGCTTTTTGTGATTCATGATTTTCCTAAAACTTTGAGTGTTGATTTTGTTATAGATATGAATTGTAAGTGGATGAATATACAACAAAAGAGGAGGATAATGTAGAAATAGTTGTTGAGATTAAGAATGACAAAAAATAAAGAAAATGATGCAATGGTTGGTTTAAATATTGGTAGAAAAAGTGTGAAAGAAAAGATGGCAATGAATTTGAGTAGTAGAAAAGGCTAGAAGAGGAAATGATAAGGGATGAACATGAAGTTGATCTATTAATGAAATGGAGTAGTTGTTGAAGTTGAGACCTAAACTTGAGAGAAGGGAAGATGGGAATGCGTTAACTAATGCATTGATGGACAAGTCAAGAAAAGTTAAAAAGAATGCAAACTAAAGGTTGAGAGGGATATTATTCAAAAGTAGATCTAAGAAGAAATAAGAAGCAATCCACCAAAGGAGGTGAATGAATAAACTAGAGGAAACAGATTTATAGCAAGCATGTTGCAATTATAGAAGAGGAGAGATTGCAACCATGAAGGAAGATCAGGCACAATTAAAGTAGTAAGCACTAATGGTATTGCAAAAAGAAGTGATGTATTATGAGTTTGAATTGTAGTAGGTTGCAAGGATAATGTTGAAGAAAAGTAAAGAAAGTATGACAATATTGAATAAAGAGGTGAAGTGCCACATATTGTTCAAGTTTTAAGAGCTGAGGAGTGAAATGAAGAAGCAAAAAGATATTTGATGAAAAAGATGGAGTGACTATAAAAAATATAATGTTTTAAAAGAGAAGAAATAAAATAATAAATACCAAACTATCTGGAATTATTGATTTATCAACAACCCTTTGAGAAAGAGGCTCACACGCAAGGTTGAAATTTCAAAATAGATGCACCGCCAAATTTGACGGTTTTCACACCTCCCTAACCTGTCTTCGCAATTTCAAGGAAGTGTCTTGACATTTTTTGAAAATTTTTAATGGTATTTGACGAGCAAATCATCCCATGATGGTTGCTCATATGTTTTCAACCAAGTGAGAATGGTGTAAAAACATCCATAACTTATTAACAGTCATGTTAATTATAAAGGAAAGAGAGTTGTTTCCAATTTCTAAGTGATGATTACACTAGTGAGAGTGAGGCCTACACAACTTGCTTCTTCCAAATTTTTTTTCTAGCTTATCAGTGTATATGCCAAAAGGAGATACTAACATTAATAACTTCCCACTAATCTTAAACTTGATAGTAACATTCTCATCCAAGTTTGTCACAACAATCCTCAACAAAAAAAAGAAAAAAAATATAAATATAATGATTTATATATATACAGGCCAAAATTTTATATTAAAAGGTTTTATTTATCTTTAAAAATCACTTAAATATATGTTTGTGGAGACCATAAATTCACCCAGAAAGTTATTTTTAGTTAAAATCTCTTTATTTATTTATTTACAAAAAAACTGATCATTAAATTGTTTATTTTTTGTGGAAAAAAATTCAACACCATCAAAAGCCCCTTCACCACCCAAAATCCTAAAATTTGATAATTGTAATGAGATTTCTTAAAATTTCTATCCAATTTTGACAAAAAATCATACTGGAATTTCTACTATTTTCCAAGCAAATTTATAACCTCAATAACTTAATCTTAAAAAAATAAATTTGTTAATTTATTTAGTTATATTATGATGTTTACCAAACAAAATCAGCAAAAAAGTATCAGAGTGCAAAAACAATAACCTGACGTAAAAATATGGTGGGAAAATTATTTTTGGTTGGAATTTAATTATTAAAAAAAATGGTTCAGAGAAATAGCTGAATAGTTTTTTATTATAGAAATAGATTCAACACCATAAAAAAAATCTTTTGATACTTAAAATCTTGAAATTTGACAGTAATAATCAAAATTTCTCAAAAATTAATTTTCATTATTTCCTTCATACTATACTATTGTTTTTAACTATCTTCCCATTTTGGAGACTCTGGTGAAGTATGCTTACCGGAGATTGAATCATGTAAATTTAGTGACGAAGGTTATTTTTCCTGTCTCTTGATTTAAGGTCAACGTTGCTGTAGTAATATTTTCCAGTTAATTTTGAAAACTTGACAAATGCTTTTCGAATGAGATTTTATTAAAATTAGTTAATTTGGTTTGAAATTTAAATGAATTTATTAAAATTATAAATTTATGTAATTTGAATTATATACTTTGCATTTATATATTCAAAATATGAAACAATTAAACTGCCCATTACAAAAGAAACCGAAAATGTAAAACAATTGAACTATGTTGAGCACGGTTGCCCAAGAAAGATCTTCCATGATGTGCATCATCTCCTTTAATATTCGGGGTTTGGGAATTGCCCAAAAATACTTAGCCTTCAAAAACCTGCTGTTATCTTTATAGCCTTTCATTAGTCTTATTCAAGAAATGATGCACAATGTTACCTACACTATCCAATATTTTCAGAAAATGTTTCTGAACTGGTATATATCTATAATCACTGCTATGGGCCTCTTGAGTGGTCTGGTGGCCTTATGGTATCCTAGTTGGATCAACATTAAGGCCTTCGAATGTTTCACTGGTACACCGGTGGAAGGTAGTATTCATGGCCTGCCTGGTCATGTACATATCTTAAATATATATGCCCCATATAGAGATAGAGGGAACTTCTCGGACCGGTTCATATCATCTGGGTTGATGGACCTAGAGCCGCTCATTATTGCAGGGGATCTAAACTATACTATCAGTCTGGATGAAGTTTGGGGATGCTTCAGGAAAGTCGATCCTATGGCTGAGAAAATTCAAAATGCCATCATCATGAACAATTTTGTGGATATTTTTCCCTCCAAAATTGCCCCTACTTGGGACAATGGGCGCATTGGGTCTGCTTACGTTGCTAAGAGACTAGATCGATTTCTGTTCCATGAACAATTGATGGACTGTTTGGGGGATGTCCGGGTTAACATTGTCAGTAACTTCATATCAGATCATAGACCCATCACTTTGCAATGGAGGAAAAGGGAACTCCGCTCAGGCTTCCCTTTCAAATTCAATAGAATAGTCTTGGAGGACCCTGAATTTAATAAGCTGGTGCTCGAAACATGGGGTAGTTTTAATGCCACAGGGACCTCTCCCGTGCTCAATATCATGGTGAAACTAGACTCCCTCCGGGGAACTGTTAAATACTGACAGAAAAAGAAAATTAGGGACAACAAAAAGGAGCTTATTAAAATCCAAAAATGTCTGGACTCACTCCACTCCTCCATGTCCACTCATTATCTTCCTGATAACATCTGCTCAAACATTCAAACAATGGAACTTAGGAAGAAGCAAATCCTAATGATGGAAGAATCCATGTGGCAACTAAAGAGCAGGGCACTCTGGTTAAAGGAAGTTGACCGAAGCACAAATTGTTTCCACAGATATGCTAACCAGCACCGAAATATTAACTCCATATAGGAGATCACAGACTCAGATGGATGCATATACTAGACACAAGAAGGAATAAGTGATGTTGTTGTACAATTTTTTCAAAATGGCTATGGAAGCAATGAAAATTCCTCTGCGGATGACATGGTTTGGGGTATTGATCCATATCATATCATGTATGATTTAGAGAAAAATGAGTATTTTTTAAGGAAGTCATTGAAGATGAAATTCTGCGAGTTCTCAAGTTGTTTAAGAGTGACAAAAGTCCCGATCCTAATGGGTGGACTATCGAATTTTTATCTCACTTCTTTGAAACTATTAAGCCTGACCTGCTGGGCATGATTAAGGAATCCAGGACTATGGGCTTGATTGACCATAAGTTAACTTCCACATGCATCGCCCTCATTCCTAAAAACAACTCTGCAAAGGGTTTCACGGACTTCAAGCCTATTTCACTGTAACGTCATCTATAAAATCATATCGAAGACTATTGCTGGGTGTATGCGGATGACTCTCTCTCACTTCATCTCCCCTGAACAACATGGCTTTCTTCTGGGCGGACTCATCCATGATGCTGTGGAAAATGCTCAAGAAAGCATGCACTCAAATCAAACCAAAAATATTGATGCTGTTATTCTTCAGATTGATCTCCGAAAAGCATATGATTGTCTGGACTGGGGCTTTCTTAGACTAATTCTTAGCAAGATTGGCTTACAACCCAGATGTATTAACTGGATCATGCCTTGTGTGGACAATGTAAACTATGTTGTCATCATCAATGGATACCCAACAAGGTTCTTTCGGGCTAGCAGAGGTCTCCATCAGGGATGTTCACTATCTCCTTTATTGTTCATTCTGGTCATGGATTGTCTGAGTTTGCATATCAAGTGGTCCTGGAGGATCAATTGCAACCATTGAAGCTGGAAAATAACATCAGTATTTCTCATAACATCTTTGTTGTTGACATTAGTATTTCTCATAACCTCTTTGTTGGTAAAATGAACTTATATTCTATTTTTCTCCCATCTAGAGTCTTCTATTGATGTTTTGGAGAAATGTATTCAATTTATTACTTTTCTTCCCCACTATCCATCATATAAATAGAATCATTCATTTTTTTTCTTCAATTCATAGAAAGACATCCAACATTTTTTGTTCTGACATATAACTTTTCCATTTTTCTGTTAGGATTCTCTTTTGATCATCAGAAAATGAGGCATTAAATTATTTTATATGTGGATGGGTATACAAATCCTAGTTTATCATCTTTTTCATCCATTTAGGATCAACTTGCCATTTATAACAACCTTTCATTAGAGAAAATAAATTTTTCATTTATGGGATTATAGGTTTTTTCCTTCCTGGAGGGAGCATATTTTCAAATCTGCATTGTGGAATTACATCATCTTGTAGGTATTTGTATCCTAGGCCATATCTAGGAGTACCAAGTTTCCTCAAAATTTTGAACATTTCTGTAAGCATGAGATCTTCCTTTTCAAAATAATGCATCATTAAGATATGATCATCATGAGGAAAGATTATATCTCGACATTAGGGGTGTGGACATGGCTCCTGCGTAGTTGAGCTGGAATAGGAAGATTTGTTATGGATTGTGGTTTTTTCATCCAAAGGAAATGACATTCTCACCATGTTTGGATGAGAAATTCGATAAAGAGATTTGAGTAGAACAACAAGACAAATAACAAAGTAAGAAGAGTAATTTAGTGATTGGGCTAAGATAACTAGTTGGTTATGAGAATAACATAGTTTGATAGTATGAGGGAATGAATAAATGGTGGAAGAAGTGGATTCTTTAATAAGTGAAAAAGTAATAGATTGTTTCTTTGGGATTTTGGGGATATCAACAATCCAGGTTTGTGGTAAAGAAAGATCCTCCCACTTGATAACCTGATGTTACATCTTTTGATCTGACAGATATGTTAAAACTAGAGACCTGGATTGAGACTCCTAGCTTGGAGTGTGTAGTACCACAGGGTACATGGTATTTTTATGTCTAAAACATCCATGGGTTTGGATGGTGATATTGGTCCTTTTCACCTTCATATCAAAACCAACAGTTTTGATTTGAAACTTAAGAATGTCTCCTAAATGTTCATCAAAAGCATAAACTGAGAAGTTTGGATAACAACCAAACCACATAGAACCATTAGACAACTAAGCCAATTAAAGAATCAATAAACTCATGATGTGTTAGGTCTCTTACAGTGCATTTGACATAGGCATTTATACCTTTATGAATTGAAGAAGAAATCCCAGTTCTTATGCATCCTCTATGTAGATAAATTGTTCCATGTTTCTGAGCCTCTTTCTGTATTCATTTGGGATCTATGAGTGATATGGTTTGAGTAATGCAATGATTTTGTTTCACTTGAGAGACTAACTCTTTCACTATGAATCTATTGATAACTTTAATATGAAAACTATCTAGATCAACATGAACACTAGAGGGAGCAATGGTCGGTAATTTCCATGTAGCTTGTGGTTTAAATTCAACTACTATAAATTCAATGTCATTCATAGAAGATTTTTGGAAACTATCAAACAAACTATCAAGCCCTTAGCTTGACGACTCTTCAATGTTTTTAAAATTTTTAAAGACACTGATCTAAAATTTTGCTCCATGATTTCAGAATAAAGTGTACCCAAATTTTGTGGCTCTAATACCAATTTGTTTGCCAGAGAGTTCCTTAGATGAAGATTGAAGATTGACTGAAGCTAAAATTTTTTGTCAGAGGTTTCTATTGAGGAAGACAAAATCTTGACTGAAACTCTTATTCTTTCTTTACACGAACTTGTACGCGAGCTCCAGCACAAACCTTCAGACAAGTTCCTTAATTCCTCAAATAATCTTCTTACCATGACTTCTCTTACCTTAATGCAATGAAAGACAAGGAATTTTCACAGAACTCTTGGTGAACCTCAAATGAACTTCGAATGAACCTCAAGAAATAATTTAAGCATTCAAAAGGAAAGATTTCGAGCACATAATCACACCAAAGTTGATATTTATATTATATCTAGAAATAAGGTTACAGAGCATACTACAGACACATAGAATTAACTCTTCCTAGGAGTTCGACCACTTTAGGTTCACACATGCACTCTCATGCACATGCACAGGCTTGCCAAACTCTTTACCTAGTTTGAATTTGAGTCCGTTTAAATTGCATACATATCTCTCGAGGCGTAGTTGCAAGGAAAAAAAAACTTAGCACTGACTCTGAATCCAAATTAGGAGAATGAACCTCTCCTCTTTTATTTATAGATCTACGAGGGGATAGGAGGAGTCTCCTCAGATCATGAGTTACTAACATAGTACAAAGGGAATCATCCTAAAAGTAGGTGGTTTCGACAAAATATACCGACTCTTTCAATTATTTGTTTCGTAGATTCCTTAGGATGTGGTTCAATCCTCACATTTAGTTAGAGAATTCCTCTCAGTACTAGAGGAATCATGTGGAAAGTTAACATGGAGAGACTCGAAATGATAGTTTTTGGAGAGGTCAGAGCCTTCTCCCTAGTCAAAATGCATGTTATGATATGAAAATATTTGATCATATATTACAATGTATCCCAAGCTTTCGAGTAGAATTTTTGGATTATGATAGGTCTTAATTGTAGATTTTGTATAGACAATTTCATCTTGACAAGGCATTGATGACGATTATAAAGAAAAGTGTTAATTGCATGTCTTTCATCCATGACTTTTCGTTCATGCAAATGTTTAATTTTTTAGATTGGGACTTCAAGAGATTCATATTCAACTTCAACTATATAAAGGTCCAATGTGCTCTGATTAAGGCCAAATGTCTTCCACCAACCTAACAACCATTTAGGACATTGTCGGGAAAGTAAAGTGTTTACTAACCCAAATCTTACCAATGTAGTATAATTTTTTCTCGGATTAGCTTTGTATAACAAATCCCACCATAAAATTTTGTACTAGTTATAATCATATTTAGTTCATGGAAATTTCAGCTTAGGATTCCGTCCTGGCCACTCATTATGAGTCTTGGGTTTTTCGAGGCTAAAATATTAATGTACTAGGCCACTTATATTATTCATTTGCTGCCAAACAAGAATAATATCCCCAAATATAGTACGTAAATGATTTTATGCTTGGACTACTTTTTGAATAGATCTTTCATAGATCAAGTCTAGTATTTTTGTTATGGATGTGGGCCTTTTGTGAATTTCAGGTACTATATGGACCAATGCAATACTAGGTTGAAGATTTAGATCTAAGACTTGTGTATTGCAGTGTTTCTATGTAGGTTTCCACTCCATCTTGTTTCTTTTCTAAGCCATGTTGTTATGAATCTGTTTGACTTGCTCCTGACCATTACCATACACTAGTCATGCTCGCTTGATTCTGAACTTCTTCGACCACACTCACCTATTCTTACCTGCTCTCTTGATTTTAAATTTTCCTACTCGCTTGATTTTAATTTTTCTCGCTTGCTTATATTTTACCAATGCTTTCGCAAATGTTCTTGGCTCAAAAAATCAAGAATTGAATTTTCTGTTCCTTTAATGTGCTCAATATCAAAATCAAAATTTGCAAATAATGTTTGCCATCTTGCAAATTTTGCTTCACTAGCTTTCTTCACCTATTTTGTTAAAACTTTCTTCATTGCTATGACATCAGTTCTTAATAGGAATCTCTTATTGATTAGAAATATTTCAAACTTGTCTAATGCATTATGCAGCATTAATTTCCTTATCGATCGCTGCATAATTTATTTATGATTCCATCCAAGTCCCAAACGGAAATTAGATGATTTATTCAATTTTATTGGTGTTCGTGGTTCTTATTTTCTTAAGAACATATCCCCATCCAATATTTCTTGTGTTTCTACAATTTTTGGTAAATCGTCATCTACAACATGAAGTATAGGCAACTTTTTAACCTTAGCTTTGATTTTCCTTACAATTTTTGGTAAATCGTCGTCTACAATATGAAGTATATGCAATTTTTTTTTACCTTCGCTTTGATTTTCCTTACAACTTCAAATGCCTTTATGTCCAAAATGTTGAATCCGTTTTTAGTCTCTCATTCAGAATGTCTTTGTGTGCAACACACTTTTTATAAAAGTGACTTACATAGTTAATGCTACCCAAGAATCTCTTGAACTGAGTCCTATCATTGATCTTGTCTAAAAATTTGTTTGCAAAGTCAATTACATGTTGCTGCAGCACAATCTAGCCACTTGAAACAGTATGACCAAGAAATTTGATAGATGTTTGGAATAATTTCATCTTTTTCTTATATTTCAAGTCAAACTTTGAAAATATCTTTCCTCCATCAATTATTTTTACAAGATTGAATTTATGTGGTCACAAATTTTTGGAATTTTATGGGTATTCAATTAAATTTAATTTGAATGTAGATTTAAGATATATTTTAAAAATTAATAAAAAACATATTAAAATAACGTCTATATGTTTAAATTAACTGAGTTAATTTAATTTGATTATAAATTTCGATAAATAATAGGTAAAAAATAAATCAATCATTGACTTTGTTAAAAATCAAATATGGTTTACTTATCTTTAATATGATAAAGCATAATGTGCAATAAAACTTTTATATTTTCTTTTTGTTTATTTTAAAGATTTCAGATTTAATCAAAAAATTTTTTAAAAATTTTGTAGAATTTAAAAATTTAAATTATAAAAAATTTATATAATCTAAATACAATAAGTTTTCATCACATCAAACTTATTTATACAATAATTTTTCATCACATAAAACTTATTTATGCAATTTTTTTACCGAGTAAGTTTTCATCACATTAAATTCATTATACAATTTTTAACAAGAGAAATAAAGAACTAAGTAAATTTTATACAAGTGACACAGTGAACTAAATGACCCTTGTACAAGTACAACTTTGGGGCTTACTACAATATACTTAGGGGTTTATTACTTGTATTCTATCTTCTGTGATCACCAATTGAGCTCCAAAGAC
>APFE030953786.1:151535-273385 GCA_000404065.3 Pinus taeda | reverse complement strand
TTGAGGCTGCCCCCCAGGTGGTAATTGACTGCCTTGAGGCTGACCTAACATCATCAAAATTTCCTCCGCACTTAACTGACTATTACCACTACTTCCAGCTAATAACTTCTACTCGAAGGGACGAGGAGATGCTCCTGAAAAAGTACCAGAAATGGACTGATACCCAACAGGAACAGATGGACCATCGTATAAATAGGCTTCTGGAGATGACGGACTCGACATATATGCAGGAGGAGTAAAAACTATAGATGGAAAAGGAAAACGAGGTGGAGAAAAATTGACTGAGTTGTCCAAAAAATTGGTCAACGAAAGATACAAGTAGTAGCTCGAGGGGGACTGTAAAATATAGACTCACGCTCTCTTAGATCGAGAGCAGGTAGATCTTCTTCTAAATAAGAAGCGCCTAGGTCTTCTTCTGGGGCGAGTTCTTCAATAGAGATCAAACCAGAAGGGAGATTTTCGGTGATAACTCTTTCTACCTTAGGTGAACCAGGAACACTAGAAGATGGACTAATAGGTTCGGATATTTGAGGTTCTTCACCTATATCACCGACAGATGTAACACTACCAGTAAGTTCGGAAACCTCAACAGCTTCAGGATCGTATCCTGTTTCTAGACCTTGGTAATCCAGGTTGACTACCAATGAAGATTCTCCTTCTTCAGGTGAAATTATTCTACTGCCACCAGGAGTGACAAGGATTTTTAATCCTTCGTAATGAGGCAGGACCTCTTCAAGAGGGTCACCCCGCAATCTACGGGATCGCCTCAATAAATCGGCCAGACTAACAACTTCAGGAGACTCACCCCGAAGTCTACGGGAGCGTCTCGGTGATTCAGCCACAGCTAAAAACTTTTAACTACTACACACGAAAACAAAAGAAAATCTCAAGAAAACCACCTAAAGTCGCTAAAGAACCAATCAATTTGAAACACACGCCTAAAGAATCTAGGGTGTCAAACCAAACACAAACAGTAGCTTCCAGACCAAAAACATTAGTTGGTGATGAAATCCAACCTCGTAGGATTCAGTACAGAAATAGCAGGTGGAATAGTTACCCCGGCAACCTGCTTAATGAATAGACTAGACCAAGTTCCTCCACTTTAACCGTCTCGAGTGAAGTGAACACCCCAGAAAATCCAAGTGAGTCTAGCCGACGTCTGCTCTAGGTACAGTGGGATCTTCCCACCGCCGTCACCTTGGGTAGAATCTTAAGATTATGGCCACTAAGTTTACCAACAGCAACAAATACACCTAGGGGAACAGTCTACACTCCGACAGCATGCAAGGACAGAGTAACAAGCTCAATCCCCTTACCGGCTCCTTGACAATGGTCAATCCAAGGTTTACCGATAAGTGATCCCTTGGCTCCTCAACAATAATCTGAGGTTTATCATTTGTAATACGTGCATGTCTGGCATCGTTCCCAACGAGGGAGGATTGATCCCCTCACTGGTTCGGACACGAGCTCGTGCTTTTCCTTTAAGAGGAGCTTTCCCAGAGTATAAATGCAACAACTGGATTTATCCTATCACAAGATAATCTACTTTTTTGGTTTTATAGTCTTGGAGAGTTAATTACTCACCTACTCCAAGACACTAGCATGATCTATGTTGGTGTTTCAGAGCCCTAGAAAAAATAAAAATTTCTAAGTTAATTTTACTTTAAGCGTTGATTTTAATGGTTGTTCTTTAAGACAAAGGTGATGGAGATGAAACTTGATGGTGTATAGACTCGACTCCAATTCTCTAAAAAGATGCACCTAAGATGATTTAGACTATTTTTCTTTTTAATGAATTTTCTAATTAAGAGAGTTGAGAGAATGCAAATTTTTTTTTTGATAAAACAACTTTCTTAATAGACAATCAAAGAAACAATTCTCTTTATCTTTTCAAAGCACAAAAAACATAACCACTCTTTACTTCACGAAAAATTCCTTTTTCTTTCAAGACTTCAAATGCTACTCTAAAACAAACTTCGCAAAGGAGATATTTTTGTATTTTCCTATTTAATAAAGCATGTAAAATTAATTTAATCAAATCAATTTCAAGATCTATGAAAATCTATGAAAAGTTCACTCAAAAAGCAAATCAAAGGAAATTTACCTTACTTTCCCTAACAAGTAAATCTAAGAAGCAAAAGCCTACTAAGATGATTCCGGGATGTTTTACTTGGCGATAATCAGTCCAAGGACTAGTTTATGCAGAATCACAAACTAATCAAAACAAAAACTCAATCTCTTTTTTTTCTTTTTGAAAATGAAATTCAAAACTTTAAATGAACAAGTTATATTGAAATTTCGCAAAAAGTTAACACAAAGGTAGGTCGTTCACGCGGGTAGACTTTACGACTGGTCCGACTCCTAAGAAGACTGACAAAACCAGAGATATCTAAAGTTCCGCAACTTCTAAATCCAAAGTCACTACAGGACCAATACAAAAATCAAAACCCTAATGCTAAAACTTCAATGAATTTCACTAAAACTTTCGACACTAATGGGACAAGTGCAGGTGAAGATTTTTGATAGACAACCAGTGGATCTGGGCAGTAAAGACTAAGAAAAACAAAATCTAAAGGGAAAAAATGGAGGAAATTGAAATTTTCTCAATTTTAACAGGGTACGCAGGCAACCTGTTTAACCAGGTGCGTGCACGCTTTGTGTACAAAGATATAGTGCGTACAGGTACGCACTGTGTCTAACTCAGAGGGTGCGTACTACTGCAAAATGAAGAAAAACTAAATTCTAACTTAACTCTAAGCTAGCCCACCCAAAAACACAGTCAAACAATCAAAAAACAAAAAATACAAGACTCTTTTCAGATCAAAGTAATACTCAAAGGAAAAATCAAACACATCAATGGAGTCCCCAGCGGAGTCGCCAATTTGTCATGCGGAAAGAGTTATTTTGCGAACAAAACTAACCTCCCTAGGAGTCTAAGACTCTCTAGTGACAAACAAGACAATTAAGAGCAATCCTTCTCTAAACATACATTATGCTATGAGAAACCAAGTGTTTTTCGATCCTACCTCAAGTCCAACACTCGTTGTAGCAGTCCAGCCTCGCTGATCCGGATGAGCTCCTCCTTCACTTTGAAACCTGCATACACTAACAATCAAACGATTACATAACACCTGAATATTCCATAAAAGAAAGCATATTCAACATATAGACCAAGGAGTATATGAAACAATTCATTAACAACAAATCATTGAGAAGAATGGACTTATTTGTATTAAGGAAACAAAAAAGAAACCATTACAACCTGAGCCTTGGTGTTGTGCAAGTTCCTCCCAGGGTCCAGCAAGAGTTTTCCTCTACTTTGACAAGCTCACCCACTTCCAAATGAAACAAGAAAGGATGGTAATCTCTCCTCACAAGCTTACAATGGAAGTCCTAATTCCAGCAGCATCTACCCTTTGGAATGTTCAGCTTTCAACCTCCCCTCCTCTGGCCCAAGGCCTGTATTTATAGTGTTCTAGAGGAAGTTATTCAGTTCCAACATCAATGGGATACTCCCTCTTTTGGATGGGGTAGCTCCTCTCTTGATGGGATAAGTTCCTCTATCATAGGGATGCATGAACCATCTGGAGGCGCTCAATACACGTCAAACACTCTTCTAGAAAGCTCTAGAAGTGACCACAAGTAACTTTTTTAAGATGAAACTCGAGCATTTTGACCTTTACAGGAGTACGCACCCATCCCTTGGCTTACAGAGCGTACAAGTACGCAGGTACAATGAGCTTGGGATGCGTACACGTAGGCAAGGTAGAGAGAACCTGCGTACCCACAGATAAACATGTTTTTTAATGACTTTCTCTCTTTTTTGAAGTTTGACATGGAGAGCAGAGGTATAAGGCTTGACAAGGAGGATAATATGACTATTGATGGAGCCATATTAACTGCAGATAGTCATGGTGACAAATTTCAGTGTAACAGCTACATTCTTATTATTCCCATTTTCCATCATTCAACATTGTTAATTACTTTGCATTCAAACGCGGTACTAGAAAATAACTACCATTGGAAATTATTTGGGGTTTAACACTCCATAAGTCACAATGACTGAATTTGGAGAAAACTACTATTAATATTGGAGATAAATAGAGACAAGGTATGTTGTTCAAGCTCGAGTTAAATATTTGAATGGTCTATGATTCCAACTACTCTTTTCATATGATCGATATGAGAAAATGGAAAAATTAATAGGTGTGACAATAGGAATAGTAGAAGAAAATAGTTTCGGATTGATCACAATGAAGATTGTTTATGATTGACTATATTCTTATTATTCACATTTTCTATCAATCAAAATTATTACATTGACATTTTGCACTCAAAATTCTTATTTCATTATTTTTCACCATTCAAATTACTAATAGTCTCTCTCATCTCAACAAAGTGATGTAACTAAGAAAATTTTAAATTAAATTGACCAAATTAATCTTAGACATATTTACCATATTTAAAATGATCAAAATAATTAGATGTTCAACAAATTTTGTATGACCACACACGACTCAAACCATCCTAGATCCATCTTAACACTGGATCTATCAATCGCCGAGAGGGATCAAATCTCTCAAGGTGTAAACCTTTCCTCAAGTTTTGCACTCCGAAATAGGTTTCGCCTCGAGACATTTGATCCCTCTCGACGCTTGATAGATCCGGTGTTGCTTGATATATCTGGTGTTAATATGGATCTAGGCTAGTTATTACTCCACTCATTTCTTTTCCTGAACAGGTGGATATTTTTATTATTTAAATTACATTACATTTATAAGATGACACACACACACACACACACACACACATATATATACATGCCTCTCGACACAATTAATGTAGTTGTAATAGTTGTAAGTTGTAATTAATATAGTTGTAATGGATGTAATGATATAATGTAGTTGTAATGGATTGCACTCAATTTTGTCGTCAGTGTTCACAAGTGCGAAGGAAATCTTTCAATTTAAAAAAATTATATAATATACAATATATAATATTATATAATATATATATATTAAAATATATAATAATTTATTATATATAAAAAATTACACCTCCACAACAATAAATGTAGTTGTATAGTTGTATGTGTAAACTTAATATAGTTGTAATGGATGCAAACGTATAATGTAGGTGTAATGGATTGCACTCAAATTTGTCCTCTGTCTTCACAATGCAAAGGAAAATCTTCAATCTTAAAACATTATGGACTAAATTGAATATTGAGTAATCAGATTTAAATGTACTAATGAAATTTAAAATAATATTAATTAATAATTAATTTAGTTGGTTGTTTTATTATTATTCATTTAATTCAAATATTTTATTGCAAAAAATCTAAAAAAAAGATTATAAAATGATTTAAGTATAAAAATATGTTATATTTAAAATCAAAACAATAAACAAATTATCATTTTTAAGAATTTCAAAATTGAAAAAACAAAGTTAAAATCTTTTATAGAAAGGTATCTATATATTATTATAATTACTTTCTTGGTAAAATAAAATAAAATTTGGAAAATAGAGTTTGAAATAAATTTGAATATTTATAAAAATTATTTGTGGGATAAATAAATTTTATAATTCACTTAAAGACAAGTGTTGAGAGGCTTCATTTTTTTCTTTCTTTTTTTAGAGAATTATGATAGCTCGATTGAGCTTCTATTTAACCCCATCGAGGGTTTTTGAGATATTTGAAATTTGAATTTCAAATGCTCGATCAAGTGTTTTAAGTGCTCGATCAAACTGTTGAGGGCCTAAAAACAGAGTTTTAGGTCCTCTTCTGCAGATTTATCTACAACACCATTTGGTGCCCTAGGGGACTTAAGGAAAAAAATTTCCTTAGGTAGTGGAGTTGATCATGTTGGATTCATGAAGGAATCCTCTATCCAATAGCATACGAGTTTGACATTTTAGAATTCATATGATATTTTCATCTAATTTCTTTTAAACATAATGCTTGAAATTTTTTTGAACAATTTTAAATAGGTTGAATAAAAAATCAATATCATAAAATATACACAACGAAAAAAGTTAAAAAAATAACACTATCTTCGTTTACGAGTCTTATTCAAAAGGCTACTCTTGGTTTTTCAATTTATTTAAATATTTGAAAAAAAATGGTACTCTTGGTTTTTAAATTTATTTAAATATTTGAAAAAAACTTACGTGAAGTGTCTGCAAAATGCAATTATAATATTACTTTGCCAACTTCGAAAAATAATAAAAAAAAAATATATATATTTTTTCATAAAAGAATATTTTTTTTAATATGAAAAAGTTAGCTCTCTCAATGTAGACCATGCTCACACATACACACACACACACACACACACACATATTTAAATTACAATTTTAGACTAAGTTATGCTACGTGAACACACACATACCTCTTAAGATGTGTGAAAAATTGCAAGGACAAAAATTTCATTTAATGGAAAATTGACATATTATACGACATTGAATATTTTTGCAAAAACTATTATTAGGACAACAACATAATTCTCCACAGTTTGTCTTTTTACTCTGAATCAAAATTCACAGTGCTTCTATGAATTTTAAGGGTCTCAATTCGATAAAAGAGGAAAAACTTGACATTTCATCGCTACAGTTAGCCCAAACGTGTAAGGTCCATCTTCATGCTTTCACCCAGTAGTGTAGCCTCTATATTGTTATTCTTCTACCATATGTAGCCCCCATATTATTATTGTTGTGCCTCATAGAAGCCCACTATTTTTATTGTCTTTTCCTTGCATTATAATTGTTATGTAAGCCCTAATTATACTGTGCCCGTTTAGACTCCTATATATACCAAGGAGGTTTTTTCAATTATATCATCCAAGAATTGTTCATTCATCTGATGTAAAAGGAGGTTGTCCCCTCAAAGAGGCTTATTTTCAAGTCATCGATATATATTTTCTTATGTTTTGTGCTCTAGTTACATAATATGGTAAGTCATGCATCCACGAATGCTCCCTCCCCACATCTATACACTCAAGGTATGGACACCCCCATCAGTCGGTCCCTTTGACCATAAAACTTGGCCATGAAGTCTTATCCCCTTCATTATCATCATCATTATTCACTAACACCTATCAATTGATGGGTACTTGAGGAAATGTTGCTTCCCCTTAGGGGATGGAAGCGCCTGATAGGGTTGACCTTTAGCCACCTCTCCCTAGGGAGAAAAAACCATTGTGAGATTAGAGTCTTGATTTGGGAAGGGGATCCTTATTTGAAGTATTAATTAGCCCTTAAGACTCAAGCTTGGTTCACTTAGATACAATAATGATCTTTGTACCTAATGATTGGTTTCTTTCACTAGAATCTTTGGTGTGATTGTCAGGTGGTTCAACAACCCAGTTCTTGGGCACCTACTCCCTAGATAGCCAATCCCTCAAGAGAAGTATATTGGCACAAATAGGTGAAGCATTGAGATTCTTGGGCCTCATAGTAACAACCTCATATGACACATGTCCCTAATCACCGACATTAGATCACATTGTACCAGATTTGATGATTCTTCAAGATGACACACTTGGACATAGCGTTCCCCCGGGCTATCCTTGACACTATTAGATGGATGGTAGCTGATTCAGAGCTAGATGAGGATGGTCTCACCTTAAGAGACTAGGTATGGCTAGTTTCACGTTAGAATCCCTCAATGTTGGAGTAGAGGAGGCCACTTTGAGCAGTTGGAGATCCATGGAGACCACTTTGTGGTTCCCTAGCTAGATCTTGGGACCCCACAGGAGGTATTGAGGTGGATTTGAGGGCTAGCCCTTAAATCATGGACATGACATACTTCTACATCATCTTGGACACCTGATCACATTTGTACATGCCATTTGGAGCACATTTATTGCATGACATAAGCCCCAGAGAGCTAGCATCTCACACCTATGGGATAATTAAGGCATATTTGTGAAAACATAGTGGGTTGGCTTGTAACCCAAGTTATTTTGTCATAAAACTTGTTTTTAGGGGCTTTGTGGGATAATTAATGTTATCCTCATATAAATAGAGGAGAGGGTCATTCTATTTCATCATGATCACTTATGACTTGATTTCGACCTCCTTGAGGATTTTGGCCTAGCTTGTATCTTGTGGAGATGTGATTCTATGGATCATTTTTGTTTATTGGAGCTATTTCTTGGAATTGGAGATGTTGTCTTGGAGCAATAAAGAATTGTTCATGCTTTTTGTCTTGTAAACGAACCTTGTACTTGATAATGTTTTGATCTTATGTCTAATGTATGGAATGTATTGATTATCTATGGTTTTCTATTGTGCCATTTATTCTTGAAGATCAATTGTATAGAATCTAGATATCATCATTGTATACATTACTTATGTATGAAATGTGAATGGCAATCCCCTTAGTGAAACTTTAAACTAGGTCTCCAAGTGACCTTGATCCCTCACAAAGATAATAGCTATGGTTTTTATATAGGGAATCAAAATTCCCTTCTTCACAAAATCTAGACAATACTTCACCTCCATACACTCCATCATCCCAAGGACTAGGAACTAGCATTGTCAAAATGGTGATCACACATAATTTCATCCCTAAACTAAATTTCGCTCTCTTATTTCTGATTTTGGCACTCTTAAGGATAAATCATCATCTAGGCCTTGGTGTGAATTGGTTTAGAAGGAGAATTTTGGCTTGTGGAGAGATTCAGAATTGAGGGAAGAGTTGATTGCCTCAAAATAATGTTCCTTTACTGGACAATTTTTACATTTCAAGGCCTAATTCTCTTGCCCTAGGAAAACCCTAGTTTGCAAAGCTTCAACTTGAGGGCTTATTTAAGGTTCCTTTTTTATGTTTTCTTGCTAGTATTCATTGTGGGGAAACCTTTTCTTAGCTGATTGACTCTAGACTAATCCATTTTCCTTGCTATATCTCAAGCCCTAGGTGAATTGAGTCTTAATTTGGTCTTGATAGAGGATGTGAGTTCCCTTTTTCTTGCTTAATGAGATTTGTCCCTAAGAAGAGTCATCCTCTATAAGCCATTTGTCACCTTGAACCTTGAACCTAACATATCTTTCATAGATGACCTCTCTAATGGGAAGCCTCCCATTGGTGAAATTCCATAAAGAGAAAGGGGTAGTGGTTGTGGTGATAGTGGGCCACACCTCATTGTTGTCACTTAGTCTAGTTTTTTGTCTTGTAAGGTGCCCCTTTAGAAGACCTGCTAGATTTTGAGACAATAGGCTGCATTAGAAGATGGAAGTTAGTGTGCAAGAAAAAAGGATGTTGATTTCCTTGATAAAACAATTCCTAAAGCTTAGTACTAAAAGCATCCCAAGAACGAGAAAAAGGGTGTTGATTGACTTAATATAATAATTCCTAAAGCCTGGTACTAAAAGGATGCCAAGAATGAATGGTTCCTTGAATTTAGCTTAGGCATAATGAGTTGATTTACATTGTTAGTGCCATCGCTAAAATATCATTTCTACTTTATGTTTCTTAAATTGGCAATGCTTCTTGAATCCCATTGTTATATCAAACATATGGAAAGCCTATTTATATTAATAATATTTGGCCAAGGGAGAGTATAATTATATTTTTCTTTCTATCGATTTAGTTCACATTACATAATTGGTTCTTATCTTTTGACAACTTCATTCCTTATATTTGTTGCTTTATGGTCTCTAATTTTTCTTTTATAAGAAATTCCATGAATGGATGGACTTATTTTCTTTATCATTTCTTATCACCTTTCTATTATATGTATTTCTGATCATGGTATGATCATATATTTCGACTTTCCTCTAGTCCACCTCCTTTGCATTGTTTGGGTTTTTATTATGGCAGGTACCTTAGATGATAAGCATAATAAGAATAAATTCAAAGCTCTATGGATTTAATAAAACACCAATCCATATAATCCAATCATAAATCACCATGTACAAGCTTTGGGCGTTAGCAAATTTCGATTTTATGGAAGTAGTCTAGCATTCTATATAAGGATGTTTATTATGTAAAGCTCTATATTTGTTTCTAATATATTCATTGTAAATTTATGTATTAATATGTGATATAATCGACTTAATCCAAAGAATGGAAAATGAAATGTTCCTTTTCCACTCTCAAAGGCATAAGCATTGCAACTCTATTACATGTAATGATGCATCCATTTAAGATATATCTCGTAAGAATAATAAATTTTTAATGAAGATCACTGGATCAGGTCATTTTCGTTTTGAAGATATATTTCCTATTACTTGGAAAGTGAGATGTTTGATTGGGCTATTGTCAATATAAGTTACTTGAATTCCTATATTTGGTGTTGGTGTGCGAATGATTAGTGACTTGCCAACAGATTCCTATTTTTCTATTATGATTAATGTTAGATGCTCAGGAGTGGAGGGAAGCAAAATTTATCCAAATTATGCCTTGTGCTTGTCACACACTTGTCATTAGATAGATGGCTAGAAATCATTCCAAATATTCCTAAGTTGAAATTTTGTTCTCTATTTTTACCAAACAGGTACATTTTTAGTGCAGGACTAAGTGGAGAGATACCATCCTCCTTTCGAAATCTTCAAAGCTTGCAAAATCTGTGAGTTTTCATTACTACTATTCTCGATAGTAGTACTTCGTTGTTATTTTTTGGTACAAACCACAAAATGAGTTTCATACATTGGAAAATTGTTATGAAATATATATTAAGACGATTGTATTTGGATAACATTTTTTTGGTTTTGTGATCCAGATGGGCTTCTGATAATCAATTCACTGGAGGAATACCAGACTTTATTGGAAGTTGGAAGAACCTTACTGATCTGTATGTGTGTGTTCACTATGCAATTGAGTTGATCTATGGTATTTGAAAATTCATAATGTATATGGATATATGTATGCTCGATTCAAATTTAATTGTTTCCATGCAAATTTTTGGGTTTCATTCAACTTAATGTTCATATTACTAGAAATGTAGTTAGCCTTGTAAATTGTTGCAACATAAGCAGACATAGGAAAGAGGTTTGTAGGAGATAATTCCTATTCTAGGATGATTTGGGTATTAATAAACTTTCGCATAGAAAACAATTGACAAAATTATTGTTATTGTTAGGATAGTACAAACGTTTGGAGAAACTGGAGAGAATTAGGCATACTAACACTCTCTGATTGGATGTTTCAAGGATTATTTATTTGGAGAATTTTGAGGTAAAAAATGAGCCTCAAAATAAAAATTGTATTAACAAAATCAGATTTAAAATAACCAATAAGATTCATGACGATGTTGCCATCTCCATGGGTAAATATTTTGGAAGAAAAAGAAAAAACATTAAGAGAATTTTGATTTAAAAAATGGGTCTCAGAACAAAAAATATACTAACAATATTAAATTTAAGAGAACAAATAATATTAAGGATGATGATGTCATCCCTAGGGTTAAATATTTAGGAAGGAAAAGTTGAAAACTTTTTTTCTTTATTGTATTTTTGTATTATTTCTTTATAGGTTTACTCAAATGTCGAATGTAGGACCCGTGAGATACCGAATTGATTTCCACATCCAACGATTACCCAATAAGAATACTTTTGAGTAAACACACACCAAAAAAAATTGAAAATACAATGAGAGAACACATATCTTTTTTTATGTATTTTCATTCTTTTTCCAGTGTGGATCTACTCAAAAGTATGCAAATTGGGCACTCATTGGATGTGAAATTCAATTTTGCATCCAGCGGGTCGCTACACTCGACATTTGAATAAACGTATAAGGATAAACTGGAAAGATAATAAGAAAAAATAGTTTTCTTTATTTTTCTTTAAAAAAAGAGGCCCATTTTAGACATCAAAATTCTCCTAATAATACTTTTTCAGTTGTATTTTTGGTTTATCTCCTTATAGGTTTACTCAAATGTCAAGTGTAGGCATCCTTTGGATGCATAATTAAAAAACATGTTTTTTTAAGAAATTTTCAAATTTTTTAGTGCAAGTCTACTAAATTAGGAAGAGTGGATACTCCTAGAATCTGAAATTTAATTTCACATCCAAAGAATTTCCACATCCAATAGTTACTAAATTATGAAGAGTGGATACTCCTCGAATTCAAAATTTAATTTCGCATCCAAAGGATTTCCACATCCAATAGTTCTTACACTTTACATATGAGTAAACCTATAAAGAGATAAGTAAAAACACAATAAAAAATATTTTTTTCCTCTGCCTTTAAAAATTGATAACTCTTATCTATTATTTTAACTATTATTTTATTATTTTCTTAAGAGACTCATTTTATAACTCAAAATTCCCTTAATGGTTCAAATTTAGATTTATTTGGAACACGGAATCTTGACAAGGGAGTACTCATTTTTTAGAAATGTGTCTAATTGATTAGCACACAAGAATTGAGGGAAAGAAAGGAAGAGTTCTAGTTTCAAACTTTCTTGTTATTATTTTTTCCAGGTTGTTTACAAGGTCAGTCCCAAAGAATGTTATAACCTAGGATTTTTCCATTTAAACATACCTAGAGGTAAACAATTACATGTCGAAGAAATATCTTGTAAGGGAGGAGTTTGCTTCACACATAGGTATGAATAAAAGAAGAATTAGTGAGTATTCTTACATTGAAAATTAAATTCTAAGTTCCTCTGATGAATCTTCCTTCCTAAAATGTTCCCTTGTATTATCTTTGATCCTAATAGTTGGTTTACTTATGATTTGTTGATAATGTTCCTAACCATTTCCCCATGCCCAATCTCAATCACATAACTCATGCATGTTGTTTTCATTAACCATGTGGTACTTAGATAGTTATTTAAGCTTAATTCAGTTTAATTCTTGCAAAGCAATAGATATTGAAAATTTGAAAGATGTGTTCCTCAATAACAACCTTGAGTCACTTCCCATACACATTTTTTACATTTGGACTAAGTTGCATGATATGAGGAAACAAGTACAAGTTTTTGAAATGAGTATGGGTGTGAAATGTGACCCTATATCTATATCTATATATAATATATATAATATATATATATTATAATGATATAATATATATATATATTATATTATAATATATATTTTCCGGGGTGGTTCACGGCTACCCGCGGTCACTGGGCGGCCGCTACGTCCACCGGGAAATTCCTAAGCTTGGCAAGGGAGAATTGAACCTTGTCACCTCCTGCATGGCGAGGCCACTTGCTTGACCAGTTGAGCTAATCCTTTGGGCTAAATGTGAATATATATATATAATATAATATATAAATTAGGACATTTTAAGAAATTTTATCTGCAATCGTAAATCATACATGATACATTATTACATTATGATTACATTGTCCAATGTCATTGCATAAACTATAATTTTATCAATTATATATGATGGAGAAACATAATATCATCACATTTACTCATGAATGATCATATAATGAAAGTAGTAATATCCAAAAACAACCTTGATAAAAGAGGATTATTATAAATATATATCCAAAATTAGCCTTTATATATGAGGCAACAAGCAAAATGTTACATGAACAAGTATCAAATTGTGGACAATGAACACATATAGAAATAAAGCATGAGCTAAATCTAGTACAAAGTAAACAATAACAACTAATAGTCATTAATCTTCATCCTTATCATCATAATCCTAGTCAAAAATAGAAGAAGAAGTATGCTCAACAATGGATGGTGGAGCAGAAGAAGATGATGGGCATACGAAAGATCCATTTTCAATTGTCCAGCTATTGAAAAACACCATTTTCTTGATAATCACATGCCCTAGGCATCTACCACATCAACGACTACAATATCCATTAATAGAGTAATGTCATTGTTCATTTCCAAATATGCCTTCAAATATTTAATGAGACCATGCACAAGAATAGACTTAGAGTCAAAACCACAAACATTCTCATATGACCTAGTGATGTTCATTTCTAATTGATGCATGACCATGGCATGACATTGACAAAGGCACTTGAACCAAGCATGCAGTTATGAAGTATTATAATATCAATCACTAGGGACAATAAAAAGGGCACATGGCCTTCATTTTTCTTATCAAAGGTCATATTTTGCAAAATGAAGGGAGTGTCATCGGGCTTATCTTCAAAACCCAAAGTTGTCCTTATTTGCTGCCTTTGGGGAGGAAGCTTAGCCATCTCTATAAGGGGGACTTGCATATTCACCTTCTCCAAAACATTAGTCATGTCAACATCTATTGTAATATAATTATTTTTGGGTTTTGGCTTAAGTTTATTTTGAGGTTGCACTTGGGAATTGTCCTTCCCTTGAGATGGATTACTTGAGCTAGTGCTTTCTTGGGCTTGATCATTGTTTGTTATAGAATATTGGAGACCCTTAAATTTCCACTATTTTTAGCTACTAGCACAGGTTCAACTTGATCACTATTGGTAGAATTATGGACTTGGTTGGGCTCTAGGTGAAAATAGGTGTCCCCAAGCAAGATATTGAAAGGAGCACTAGCATTTACTATATTCAGGTGCTCAGGATTTTCATCCTCATTTTCTTCATTATAAGGACTATATTCTTGAGGCTCTTTAGAAGGTTAGCACCAAGGGGACTCTTATTTTCCAACCAATTTGATTGGGGAAAGGGTGTTTGGAACACTTTGTTGAGTGGTATGGTCTCCCTCAGTAGTCTTTCTATTGAAGGACTTGTCCTTAATGAATTGAGATTTAGGAGGAAAACTAGGTCGAGATTCCTTTTCACTCTATCATGAGAATTTTGTTCATTACTGTCTTTTGACCTTGGATAAACTCACTGGTGATATTTTCAAACTTTTGAGAAAATTATGGCATGACTGGATCAACCTAAGAGCTAGATTTGGTCTTAGGATCAATCCTAACCCTAGGATAGTTAAACTGATCGATTTTTGAAGCATTCAAATTCTTCTCAACTTCAACAATGATATTCTTAGCCTTTGTTAAGTCCTTGGGGTTATTATCCCTAAGGTAATAGGTCAAATGTCCATGGAGAGATATAATATATCTATCAAGAATAGCATCATCAAAGGTATCAATCTATTAGGTATCTCTCTAAGGATGTTATCAAATCTTTGAGTGAATTCCTTCAAAGTTTCTTTCTCATTTTTCGTGGTTCTAAGGATTCCCTCAAGGAGAAGACCTCCATCTAATGTCAAAGCCCATCTCTTCTTGAATGCATCATGAAATGTATCCCAATTAGGAATGCCACCTTGAGGCAAACTAAGATAGTGACCTCGAGCACTCCCATCAAATGCGATGTAAAATAACATCATGACAATATCTTCTTTCATTATAAGCCTAATACTTACTACCCAATAAAAATCATGTATACATTTTTCAACAGTGATAACATCAATGCCATTGAATCTAGGTATCCATTCATGATATTTATCACGTAAAGGATGAGGAGAATGAGGGTGGCTACTCAAATCCAAAGGATTGAAGGCAACAATAATCCATGGTCTATCCATAGTTACGGTAGGGGTCATATTATCACCAAAAATATTCCTAACCATAGGATGATCAGGATTAATGAAAGGATTATTGGCCTTAGGAGCCTTCTTTGTAGTCCTTATCTTTCGTGGAGCAATGGTTTTGTTGAAAGAACTCCTAAGGGATTAAATAGGTTCGATTTAGGATTCGCCAGAAGAGGATTTGTCTTCTCATTAGAGGTATTATCTTCAAAGACATGAAGACTAAATATTCAAATTATAGCGAGGTTGATTGAATTCCTCCCTAGCAAGCATGCCAAAAATGTTGCCTCAAAATATAGCAGGTCTTGTAGATAGGTACCCTACAAGACAAGTATTGGACCAAGTGAAAACAATGAGGTCTAGCCCACTATCACCATAACCACTACCCCTGCTCTTTATGGAATTTCACTAATGGGAGGCTCCCTGTTAGATAGGTTACCTATGAGAAATATTCTAGGTTCAAGGTTCAAGGTGACACAAGAGGATTACAAAGGATGGCTCTTCCTAAGTACAAGGCTCAATTAAGGAAAGATAGGCAACTCACATCCTATAGAAAGGCCAAATTAGGGAACACTATACTTTGGGTTTGGGAAATATCTAGAGAAATGGAATATCCTAATTCCACTATGCCAAGAAAAGGCTTCCATATAATGAATATTAGCAAGCCAATGGCATACGAAACCTTCACGAATCCCTCAAGTTGAAGCTTATAAAAACTAGGGTTTCATTAGGGAAAATCTACCTAGGACGAGGAAATTAGAGCTTGGAATGGAGAGATTGGCTACCAAGAAAGGTTGCTTTTGAGGTAACCTATTCTTCCCTCAATGTTGAATCCTTCCATAAGCTCAATTTAGACTTCTAGGTTGATTCACACCAAGCCCTATCTTGTTCGATTATCCTTAATAGGGATGAATTTAAGAAAAATAGAGAAAATCAAATTTGTGGATAAAATGACACTTAATCACCAAATTGACAAGGCTAGTTCCTAGTCCTTGGGTTGATGGAGTCTATGGGAGTGATACATTGGCTAAATGTTGCAAAGTAGTAAGGATATTTTGATGCATGTTGCTGCAAAATTTCTCAAGTCTTATAGAGGGGTATCCTACAAGTAAAACACTAGACCAAGTGACAATAGTAAGGTAGTGGCCCACTATCACCACAACCACTACCCCTTGCTCTTTATGGATTTTCACAAATGGGAGAAGTCTTGGTATAAGGTCACCTATAAGAGATATTCTAGGCTTATAGGTTGAAGGTCACATGATAGGCTTCCAAAGGATGTAACAAACTTAGTACAAGGCGTAAACAATGAGGAAGAGAAAATTCATGTCCATTAGAGAGGCCAATCAAGGGGCAGGCTAAACCTAGGAATTCAGTTATAGTGCATAAAATGGAATTGCCTAAGGTCAAGGTACCAAGAAAAGGTTTACGATAATGTATTCTAACAATGTAATGGAATAGGAAACCTTCAAGAATCCCTCAAGTTGAGGATCAAAAAAACTAGGGTCTCTCCTAGGATAAAATAGCTAGGACAAGAGAAATTATGGAGAAAAATGGAGAGATTAGCCATCAAAAGGAATGATTTTGAGGCAACCACTTCTACTCTTTATGTTGAATCCTTCCAATGTCCAAAACCCCTTTCCTAGTCAAATTTGCACTAAGCCCTAGATGAGGTTGCTTGTCCTTAAGAGGGATGAAAACAGAGAGATAAGGAGAGAAAAACTCAATTTGTGGATAAGATAAAGGTTGATCACTTATTAGAAAAGGCCAATGGCTAGTCCTTGGTTGGATGGATTCTATGGATGTTAAATATTGGCTAAGCCTTATAAAGGAGTAAGGATATTTTGATACCCTAGCAACAAAACCCTAACTATTTCCTTTGTGGGGGATCAATATTCACTTTGAGAGCTAATTTAAAGATTCACAGAGGGGGTTGTCATTCATATATTATACATGAGTAATGCATGCAATGATGAGGTCTATCTTCTATACAATTTATCTCCAATAACAATTGTACAATAAAAAAAACCCTAGATCCTCAATACATTCCATATATTAGACCAAAAATCAGAAATTTATCCATAATAAAGCTCACTTACAAGATATTATGCATGTATAGTCCTTTCATTGATCCAAGATAACTTTTCCAAAGACAAGAATTTAGATCCAATGGAAAAATGCTCCATAGATCACATCTCTCCAAAGATACAAGAGGGCTGAAATTCTCCAACATAGGCTAAATTAGTCCAAGTGATGATGATCCAAATGAAAGATCTTGTCCTCTATTTATGAGGAGGATGAGTCGTAATATTAGCCTAAAAGTCCCTAATAACAAGTTAAAGCATAGTAAACCCTTAGGTTACAAGCCAACCCACTAGATTTTGATCATAAGTGAAAAATAATCCCTACATGTGAGATGCTAGCACTCTAGGATTGATGTTATGCATGAAATAGGCTCCAAGTGGGATCTCCAAATGCTATGAGGAGTCCAAAGTGAAAAGTGTCCATCTTTGCTCCAATGTTGAGGGATTTCTAGGTGCTACCAACCCTCCCAAGTCTCTGAAGGTGAGATCATCATCATATGGGTCCTAAATCAACTATCATTCCTCATAAGGTGCTAAGACTGGTGTGGGGGCATGTTGGGTCTAGGTGTGTCATCCCAAAGAATCATCAAATCTAGTGCAAAGAGGCATAGTGTCTAGGGTGCAAGGAGTACTCTGGTACATGCGTGATGTGTTGGTGCTAGTGGGAGGCCCAACAGTCTTAACGCTTCACATTATTGTGCCAATATACTTCTCTAATGGCCTGGGTACATGTGGAAAGGTGCCCCAGACATGGGTTGTTGAACCACCTAACAATCACAACATAGATTCTAGTGAAAGAAACTAGTCATTAGGGACAAAAATCATTATTGAATCTAAGCGAACCAACTTGAATTTAATGGATATTTAATACTTCAAATAAGGATTCCCTTCCAAAATTAGGGCATTCAACTTGCAATGGTGTTTCCTCTCTAGGTAGGAGTGGCTAAAAGAAAACCCTATAAGTGTTTCCAACCCCTAAGGGGAAGTAACATTTTCTCAATCCACCCTTCAATTGATAGGTGTTAGTGAATAATAATGATGGTACGGAGGGAGAAGAGTTAATGGCCAAGTGTGATGGTCAGAGGGACCAGTTGATGGGGATCCACATCCTGAGTGTGTAGATGTGAGGAGCGAGTGATCATGGATGCATGAGCTACTAGCTCGGCCTTTGTTTTTCCACCCCTTTTGTGTGCCTTTTAATTTTTCTTGTTTTTTCTTTGTATTAATACTCATAAATCAACGGTTAGGGCTTGCTTTGAATGATACAGTAGTTGTATTACCCCTTAATGATGAGTCAATTTATCACTCATCGGGGTTGGGACATGCAAAGTTTCAATTTTATGATGTAATGGAGATACATGTGCTTAGGAACTTGGTGATGGCCATAATGAGTGTGGTAGATCTCATGTTAGGATTTTACCCATGTGCTAATGTGTATGTCGGTGGCTCTTTTTTTCATTTTGATATTCTTTCTTTTATTTTTATTGTTCCCATAATATGATTTTTCTGTTTCTTTTAGTTGCATCAACCTCCTAGGGAAAAGTTTTGAAACCTAGCTAGGTATGTTGATGTATGGGTGCCAAATCCCAGACAACCAATGGTTAGTTGAATCCAAAGAATTGATGTGAGATAAGGGTTAGTAATGTATGAGGGAAAGTGTTAAGTATTATGTAGGGAATGGAAATATGTTATCTCAATCAAGGCTTCCCAAGTAGTGCCCCTCCAAAACCCATTGGGCCATTAGTGGAGGTCTCACTGGAATAGGTTCAAAACTTAACCCCCCCATTTAACGTGAGAGAACAATATCATGGTCCAAACCCATCCCTCTTCGAGGTAACTCAATAATCCATATCAAATTCCCACAAAAAAATAAGAATAAGCACTCGATTGCAAAATGATTAAAGTACCTTTTGATATGAATCCCACCTTCATCCATGTGCTCATGTTGGATGAGTGAGAAGCATATGGTTGATGCAAGTGGCAGAGATATATGGCAGATAATTAGCTAGTGGTTGTCAAGGATTGTTGGCTACATTGTTGACTGACCGACTGTCAAGGATAGGAGAAAATTTTCCTCCTATCCTTGACAATGACCTAGCACAAAACCTTAACTATTATCTTTGTGAGGGATCAAGTTCACTTCAGATAGCTATTACAAAAGTTCACCAAGTGGATTTCCATTAATATTTCATACATGAATAATGCAAATGATGATATCTAGATTCTATACAATGATCTTAAAGAATAATAGCACAATAGAAATGTGAAAATTTCACCACTAAAATCCATATTGCAGCAACTAGAATTAATTCTCCTAATTGTTAATTAATTTAACAATTTATTTGCTACGAAAAATATCGAATAAACCACACTGAAACCTTCACAAATAAAACTGCAGAAAATAATAGCATTGGAAACTGAGAAATACGCTAGCGCACACACAAAAATTGACACAGTTATTTTTGGACAAATGTCTCCGGAAAAAACCCAAGTTGGGAAAAATGGTACAATAACTGAGGGTTTTATATTATTATGTAGCAGTGAGAAATTTTGAGTAGAACTGGATGTCGAATTCTAGAAATCCTACAAAGAAAATAGTGGCAAACATTTCTTGAGGGAAATTACAGTCACTTTGAGAAATATTGGCATTTTCTGAGCTCTAAAAGGCTAGGCATCCAATTGGGCTTACACGGGCTCTGTGTCACATTGGAGCTACTTGCCACACATGATACCTGAATCGATTGTCAATCTAGCCATCATGCCCGATGTTGATTAGGAAAATTCTTCTCTAACACTCTAGGACCTCTTCTCGACCTCTAGAACTAAATAAGTCTTCTCCTTAGAAAAAATCAAACTGCCTTTTGAGGGTCTGTGTTGCCTTTGCGCAACCTCCTTGAGAAGCTCTCAACCTCTCTGTTATGTACTATTTGGATTTGGAAAATATATCTCTAGCATCACTATCCCTGCCCCTCTCTATCTCTGATTCCTTCTGAAGCTCAAACTCTTCTGGCTACTGCCTCTAGAAAATTGAACTCTCTAAGGAAATCAACCTGAAGTGTGTCTCACCAATGTGTCCTCCATCTACCCATCAATTTCTTCTCATAATCTTCTCTTCGGGCTCCAACGACCAAGATTAAAACTTAATCAAGGGCCAAGATCATATTGGAGTCAATCCGTGTGAGTTTCTAGATGATTCACACCTTATCTCAGTTAGTTCTGATTAATTAACCTATTTTCCTAAGTTTAGATTAGGAAATATTTAAAAATAGGCTAATAATCTAATTTAGGTGGAATTTTCAGAAACAATTTTTGGGTTATGGAGAACTCCTATGTTTTAGCCTCTCCACAATGTTTCGAGACTAGAACACCTCTGATGGTACAAAAAACTAATACTCCCTCTTAGCGAGGAAAGTTTTCTAGTGATGCACCACTACTACAACACCCTGTCTCTGTATCACCCTCTATCACAATGTTGATGTATGTCCATTATGACTGCTTGCCACTGACCACCAACCATTACACAACTCTGGTGTTGCATCTGTGCCTCTATTTACATTGTCGTACTGCTGCCAACACTACAACTCCCTCTCAACTATTGTTGTTGCATTTGCATTAACTGCAACGGAGAATCATCCAAAATACTAAATCAATTGTGTTCAGTATGATGCATCTGACTCCTGATTCTCTAATTTACATTAGCCATTGCACTAGCTACTAAAGAATTTGTGTTGCTAACTCTGCTACTATGTGTCTCTGCACTGCTGCCAACACTGCAATGCACTCCTTAGCATCTGACTACTACTAGTCTGCAACTGTCACTAGAATCTAACTGCATCAACTGACACTGGTCCATCCTGCTACTGAATATTATGGCCCCTGTAGAAAAGTAATTACCCATGACGAGGACATCTTAACGACATTGCCCATCTTCTGCAACTCTAGAACTATAACTCCATATCGCCCCACCTCACTCCTGGCGGTATAGCTGCAAACATGGAGAAATCTTCCTTTAACCTAGAGGATATTTTGTTTATCTTTGCAGACACTGTCACCTGGTCCTGCTTCTCCTACTTATCCTTCTTCCTGAGAGGACACTACATACTGTAGTGTTCGAACTTACCATATTTGAAGCACTTGACCTTTGATAGGTCATTCTTCTTCTTCATTTCCCCTTGCCCTTGACTCGGACCCTTAGATTGTAGGGCCACATTTTCTTCTTCCTTCTCATCCTTCATGCCCTTCCTACTACTACTGTTGATGATACTCTTTATTAGAGCCTGCCTCAACTCCTCCTACTATAGATAAAACCACATCCTATCCCATTTAGGCAACGTGTCTCAGCCCAAGATACTTTTGAAAAACACTTGTCAGTCATCTGAGACACTATTCAGTGCCAATCGTACAAACTTTGTGGGTTGGGGTGCCTCCCTAAAGGCTGAAAGCTGATCTCGGACTTCCTGAATCCTAGTGAGGAAGCCATATATGCTTTCACCCTTCTACATACTTATGCTCCTCATCTTCTCCTAGAGAACCATCTCTCATTTCTTGGAAGAACTTTGAAATAGCTTGGAGAAATAATCCCACATTTCTTGGTCATACCTTTGTCTGTTGCATGTGAGACTAGATAATCTCGAACGCCTTCCAAAATCATCTGCTTCACCTTTTCCTTTCTATACTCTTTAAGCTAATCGACATCCTAGGATACTTCTACCACATTCTCTACATAGGCTTTCAGGCCATATTCATCTAGAAGAAGGACATCCTAGCCTTCAATATGACATAGTTGGAGCCTACCTCCAACCTATTCTAATCTCTAAGCCCAGTTGTGGCCATCTCTAAATCTGGTTGAAAATATCTCTCTTTCCCTCTGCTCAGCTGTTGGATCTGCTATTTGCAGTCCCTGTTGGAGTGATAAAATTTCTCATGGCGAATGCCAATCTGCAACTAAAAAAATTAGATCTCTAAAATTTGATATCCCCTGAGAGAAATTTCCTTCTATGTGTGTTATTTCTCTTCCACCTGACACTAATTCAACTTTTGCAACTTGCTACAAAACCCTCTCCACCCAAACAAGGAATCTGCTGAGTGAAATTCTGAGCTTCTATTGCTCCCTTTGCCTGCTGCAATCACTCAACTAGCAAGACGAACTTTTCTATCAACTTGCACTAAAAAATCATAATACCCCAAGCAATTTGATTTTCCTGGCTTAGGCTCTACGTAACCTCCGAAAATTCGTTCTGTTGTGCCCTTTGAACAACAAATTTCTTCCTTCACTTCTAAGCTTCCCTGTTTGATCAATCACACTTTGATACCATGTGAAAATTTCACCATTGAAATCCTATTGCAGCAACTGGAATTAATTCTTCTAATTGTTAATTAATTCAACAAATTTATTTGCTACGAT
Source organism: Pinus taeda (assembly GCA_000404065.3). NCBI lineage: Eukaryota > Viridiplantae > Streptophyta > Pinopsida > Pinales > Pinaceae > Pinus > Pinus taeda. The sequence continues at coordinate 250,452 of APFE030953786.1, read as the reverse complement.
AAATATGAAATAAATCACACTGCAACCTTCACAAATAAAACTATGGAAAACAATAGCGTTGGAAACTGAGAAATATGCCAGCACATACACATAAAATTGGACACAATTATTTTTTCAAAAATGTCCCCGTAAAAACCCAACTTCGCAAAACTGGTGCAACAGTTGAGGGTTTTATATTATTATGTAGCAGTGAGAAATTATGAGTACAAATGGATGTCAAAATCGGGCAATCCTATAGATAAAATACTGGCAAAAATTTCTTGAGGGAAATTACCCTCACTCCGAGCAATCTCAGCACTGTCCGAGCTCTGAAAGGTTAGCCGTCCAACTAGGCATGCACATGCTCTGCGTCACACTAGAGCTATCTACCACATGCCTGAATCGATTGCCAATCTAGTCGTCCCTTTTGTTGCTGATTAAGAAAATGCTTCTTCAACACTTTGGGACCTCTACTTGGCCTTTGGAACTGATGACATATTCCCCTCAACAAAAAATTAACTGCCCTTTGAGGGTTTGTGCTGCCTCTGTGCAACCTCCTGGAGAAAATCTCGGCCTTTGGGACTAATGACATATTCCCCTCAGTAAAAAATGAACTTCCCTTTGAGGGTCTGTGTTGCCTCTATGCAGCCCCCTGGAGAAAATCTTGGGCTCTTTGCTATGTACTCGTCGGATCTAGAAAATATTCCTACGACCTCACTATCCCTGCCCCTTTCTATCTTTGCTTCCTTCTAAATCTTGAACTCTTCCTGCTACCACCTCTAGAAAATGGAACTCTCCAAGGAAATTGACCTCAAGTGTGTCTCACCGGTGTGTCCTCCATCTGCCCAACTTCTTATTATCTTTTGTTGGGGCTCCAACGACCAAAATTAAAAGTTATTCAAGGGCCAATATCATATTGGAATTTTCCTGTGTGAGTTTCTAGATTATTCACACCTTATCTCCATTAATTATGATTAATTTATTAACCCCTTTTCCTAAGTTTAGACTTAGTAAATATTTAAAAATATCCTAATAATCTAATTGAGACACATCTAGGTGGAATTTCCATAAACAATTTTTGGGTTATGGAGAAGTCCTGTGTTTTAGCCTCTCCACATAGTTTCAAGACTAGAACACCTCAGGTGCTACAAAAACTAACAAGAAAAACCCTAGATTAACAATTCATTCTATACATTATATAATAAGATAAAAAAATGATCAAATACAAGGCTCACTTACAAGACAAAATGCATGTACAATCCTTTATTGATCAAAGATAACTTCTCCAATGCTAAGAAAATAGATCCAATAAACAAAGTTCTCCATAGAATCACCTCTTCAAGGCACAAGAAGGTTGAAATTGTCAAAGAGGACGTGTTGCGGCAAAATCTAGTAGGCCTTGGAAAGGCATACCTTACAAGGCAATCACTAGACTAAGTGACAACAATGGGGTGATGGCCCACTATCACCACAAACAAAATCCCCTTCTCTTTATGGACTTTCACCAATGGTAGGGGTCCCTGCATGAGGTCACCTATGATGGATATTCTAAATTTAGAGGTATATGATGACGAATAGGCTTCTAAGGGAGAAGCTCAACTTAAGTACAAGGTTCCAATCACCAAATGGAGGAAAATCACTTTTCCAAGAGAGGTCAAATTTACAAGGCACGAAACCTTGGGCTTGATTAGTAGGTTGAGTGTTGGGATGGCCAAAGGTCAAGGCAAGAAGAAAGGGTTTCCAATAATGTGTTTTAGCAAGGAAAAGGCACATGAAGCTAGGGTTGCAAAATCATGATTTAATCGAGATTGAGCCTGAAATGATTAAATCGACTGATTAAATTGCCAATTTTTTATTTTGAAAAAATCATGATTAGACCCAAAAAAATTGTATTTTTTGTATTTTTATATCTTTTTGTAGTGTTTTGTATTTTGTATTTTTTAATTTTGCTGATATTTACCAATTTTTTCTTAATTTTCATTCAATTTATAGTCAACAAATTAGGGAACAAATCATCCTAGATCAACACTTTATTCAATACATTACACATGAAAAACCATAAATTTGCAATAAACATGGTACTTATAAGACAATATGCATGTACAATCCAATTTTGTATCGAAAGTGACTTCTCCAAAGACAAAAACCTATGTTGTCAGGAAACATGTGTTTGGGGACGGGGACGTGTACACTATTTTTTGAAACAGGCTGTGTGGGTTCTTTGGGGGTATATTATAATTATATATATCGTATATAAATACTATATTTTATAAATTATAATATATATGGATTTGTATAATTTTCAATTTTAAACAAGAAAACTAAAATATTTATGATCTAAACTTTAAATATTTAAACATGCACATCATTGGACATTGAACATTCACATTGAAATTTCAAATCTTCTAGTTTGATATCAAGTGTAAATTGGAGTTTACATATTAGTAAGAATCATGATATATGTCCATTTTCATACTACATTCAAAATTTTCCTTAGGGTATCTCCAAACATGAACTAGGAAATTTTAAAATACTAAAATAAAAATAGTTTAGTGAACAATGGCTTCCTCAAGCCGTGTCATCAACATCACTCAAATATTTAGTTATCACGCTCTCCAGGTAGGAATCACCCTCATCTTGAGGCTCCTTCTCATCCATAGCAACTAGAGGTAGCTCAATAAGTTCATCTAGTTGTATATCCTCATCCACATACATAGCATCATTTGTGTATTGGTCCCATCTCTTGAAGGGACCCTCCTTCTACCCAGGGTCTTTTAGAGATATGAGATGAAGTGTGCTATGAATGTACACTAAGTTCTTTTCCTTCTTTGAGCCCAACATATTTCTCTTTACTGAATCGATAAAGGCATAAGTACTTTAATTCCTCTTGCAAGATAAAGAACTAGCTACCTAGAATATTAGGGGAAGCCCATTAAATTAATTAAAAAATAAAAAATAAAAACTAAAATGAACCCCAAAGAACTCGATTTTTGGGTTCCAGGTACCCATCATCGGGGTTCTCCGTACTCGTCAAGACAAAAAAACCCAATTTTTTTTAATTGGAGAACCCGATTCTTCATAAAAGAACCTGATTCTTATGGGTTCTTCTCAGAAGCACTCGTACCCAAATCTGGTACTTGGGGACACGAACCTAGGACAGGCTCAAGAACCCCGCCCTTGGGTTCGCTAACCCGTGCAACATGGACAAAAGTAAATGCTCCAAGACAATTTTGGTCCAATAGGTCAGGTTTTTCCCATTAGTCAAGAGGCCAAAAAATTCAAGGTAGGCAGAAATTCCAAATCCAAGTGATGATGAGAAACAAAATGATCTCTCCTCTATTAATACGAGGAGAGAAAATATCTATTTAGCCTAAATTTCCAAAATCTCAAGTAAGATTATAATGACAAATTGGGTTACAAGCCAACCCACTAGCCAAGACATAAAACATAAATATTTCCCCACAAGCGTGAGTCATAGGGTTGACATATTCCATGCACAGGGATATATGAGCTATGCATTGAGGCTTCTTGGTGCCAAGCTAGGTGTTGAATCCTTCTAAAATCATCCTCTGAGGGTTTTCCCCTGGTTCTCTATCAATATTCCTCTGTGGAACCCAAAATTCATCTTGGGGCACAAAGGTGGCCTCATGGGTCTCCAAATGGCCATACTATCAATCTCCACTCCAATGTTGAGGGCTTCCAGGGTGGTGCTATCCCTCCCATGTCTGAAAGGGTGATACCATCCTCACCTGGTCCCTAGATCAATTGCCATCCCTCATGAATTACTAATTTTATTCGAGGCCTACTAGGTCCAGCTGCATGATCCCAAAAGTCATTAAATGTAGGGGAAAGTGCCAAAATGTTGTGGGTATAGGAGGTGCCCAAGGGTGTGTGTGATGTTCTACTACTTCTTGAAGTCCCATGGCTCCCAATGCTTCACTTGTAGGTGTCAATATGCTTCTTTGAAGGCCTAGGTTCTAGTTAAGGTGCCCAGGTCATGGTTGTGGAACCACCTAACAATCACATCACAAACTTTAGCAAGTAACCAATCATTAGGTACAATAATCATTTTGGCATCTAAGAGGATGAAGCTTGAATGCAAAGGGCCATTTAATAATTCATATAGGGCTTACCTTCCAAATTCAGGCTCTTGAACTCACAAAGGTGTTTCCTCCCTAGGTGGGAGTGGCTAAAGGACCACCCTTTGACATGTTTCCAATCCCTAAGGGGAACTAACATTTTCTTAGTCCACCCTTCAATCAATAGGTGTTATCTGAATAATTATGGTAACAGAGGGGAGAATACTTCATGGCCCAGTGCCATGGTCAAAGGGACCAACATGATGGGTACACACATCTTGAGTGTATATATATGAGGGATAAATCGTGGATGCATGAAATACCAATTCGACCTTTGTTTTCCACCCCTATTGTGTGTCTTTTAATTTTTCTTTGTATTATTGCTCATAGCTCAGAGGATTAGAGCTTTCTTTGTAAGATGTATAGTAGTTGTATTACCATTCAATAATGAGGCAACTCATTACCCATTAGGGTTAGGACATGGAAGGGTTCCTTTTATGATGTATGGGAGAAATATGGTGCTTAGGAACCGGGTGATGACCATAAGGGGTGAGGTAGAGCTCATGCTAGGATTTTACCCATTTGATAATGTGTATGTCTAGACCATGTTTTGCATTTTGATATTATTTCTTTTGTTTTTATTGTGGCCAATATATGCTTTTTCTTTTTCTTTTAGCTGCATCAACCTCCTAGGGCCAAGTTTCGGTCCCTACCTAGGTATGAGGATGTATGGGTGCCAAAAACCATAGAACCAATGCTCAATTAAATCTGGATAATTGAGTGGAATATAGAGCTGGTAATGTAAGATGGAAAGTTGTAAGTATGGAATCAGGATTGATGGAACACATTATCTCGATCAAGGCTTCCCAAGTAGTGCCCCTCCTATACCCATTGGGCGATTAGCAGATGTCCCACTAGGCTAGGGTTGAAGATTAACCCCCCATTTAAGGTGATGAAAAATGATCATGATCAAAACCCCTCCTTCTTCTAGGTCACCCCATGATCCATATCAAAAGATCAAAGTACAAACAAGCATAAGCACCTAGTTGCAAAATGAATAAAATACCTTTTGATCAGAGGCCCGCCTTTGTTCATGTGCTCTTTTGAGATGGGTGAGATGCATATGAATGATGTAGGTGGCAGAGATGAATAGTGGCACTTCATCGACTAGTGTTGGCCATAATGGGTTGTTGGCCGGTCGAATGGATGTAGAAGTATGGGACAAAAAAATTCTCCTATAGGGTCACACACTTTTGGTGGGTAACATCTATCTTTAATTGGGACATGAGCTCACTGTAAAGCACATGATCCATATACTTGAACATGTATTTCATGATAACTCCAACAATCCCTGGGATGATAAGCCTGTAACCTACACATTATAATCAACCTGCTTGGGGGTATGTGCACTGGGAATGGGGTATTACCCATGTTTTATAAAAAAATATATAAATCCATACAATAAAATAAATTCTACTCCAAATGCAATCCAATCTACATGAAACATGATATAATTGATATTAGAATGCTAACACGATATGAACTGCACCTACATTACCATGCATGATATGTGAATGTGCTAAGTGTATCCATATAACCAATGTAGCCAACATATGATCAAATGAACAAAACACCTTTTGTCCCTATGAATCTTTATGATATAGGACAAGAAGAAATTATAATCAATTTTGCAAAATTGTTGTGTTAAAAAGGAATCATGGATGTAGGGGAAAAAAGGGAATCAGGTCGACACAATTGAATCATTCCTTCAAGCTTGAATATGGATAACTCAATGATCAAGTTTACGCATTTCCCCTCAAAATCCTTCTTAGGCATGCAACTCTCCTTGATGTCCTTTGGGACATGCTGGGAGGGATATGATAAGTTGGATGGATGGCAAGGAAGATCATGACAACTAGGTTGCTCATTACAAGGGCCACATTGAAAAGGGGAAACCAACATAGGTTCATTATTTTCAAAACTTGTACATTGGGGAATGATAGCAGAACGATCTAAGGATGACTCAAATACATCTTCTTTATCATAAGGAAGGTAATGCGAGACAAGGTCCTTGCTAATATCATCATTAGTATCATAAGCTGGATCCTTGTTAAAATGATGGCCACTGACCTCCCACTTCCCTTTTTCTATATGAAAGTAATCTCCAATGTCAACCTCCAAGGGATAAATGGGATAATTCTTTCCAAGGTGTTCAAGATGTTCATCACCAAACAAAACATCCATCAAAGGAGTGGGGCTTGCCTCAAATTCTCTTCCCAAAGATTCAACTTCATCATGATCCTCACCATGCTCTCTTTCAAAATCATCTTCAAGATCTTCATCAATGTTTTCATCTTGATGATCCAAGGAGGACTCTTCCTCCTTTTCATGGTGTTCTTCTTCAACTTCTTTAGTACATCCAATGAGGCCTTCCTTATGGAGAGAAACCTCCAATATTTAACATACTTCCTCATTAGATTGAAAACTTGGGTCCATTATTTTTTAGAAATTCTCCAATCAATACGAAGAAAGAGGGAATGCTTCTAGGTTCACATGAGTCATCAATCAAATCGATATGCTTAGGTCCAATAGAGATAATAAAAAATAAAATGAGAATGTCTTGATGCACCACAATAATCTTTGAGGCATGCTTGATTAAGTTCGCTATATGATTGGCTGCTGAAGATGGATCACCTTCAAATTTTGACATATTTCCCATATACTTCCCATCCAAGTTATTTGGGTATCTAGGGGTCCATTGAATATCCAAAGCTAGGAATGACTCGTGCAAATCCCGAAGATCCATTTCCTTAAGTCTTGCATATCAACCAATTAGGGAGTTGCTAGGGTGAACATAAAATGCATTGAAAGATGTTTGCTTTACCCTGCAAGTATTGAATTTAGAGCTCAATGAAGGACAAGGGCTTCATTCTTCCAATGGAGTCACCAAAAATATTTATCTTATCATTAGGGATGAAACTAAATCTTCAAATCATAGGGAAGCATACTTGTTTCATCCTCGGAAATGATTCCATAAATGTTGCTGCAAAATCTAGAAAACCTTGTAGAGGGGTACCCTACAAGGAAATCACTAGACTAAGTGACAACAAAGGGGTGATGTACCACTATCACCATAGCCAAAACCCCCTTCTCTTTATGGAATTTCATCAATGGGAGGAATCATTGTATGAGTTCACTATGATGGATATTTTAAATATAAAGGTATATGATTACCGATAGGATTCTAAGGGAAAATTTGAACTTAATGTTGGCATTATGAGACAAGTGTTGTCGTTGATGGAAAATCACACATATGACAAATCATAGTGCAAGAGGTCAGCAGAAAGGAATTGATGATCAGTCTACAAGAATGAAGAGAAAAGACATATACGCAGGTTCATCGTGACCGAGCCGCGTATACACGCGGGTTAGACGTTACAAAGGCGTCTATGCGTATACACGCACTTTCATGCAAGGAAAAGCACGTATATGTTGAAGAACTTACTTTTGGTCCATGGTAGTTAGTCCTTGGTATTTGAACCTATGATCTTGGACCATAGTTTCTCGTCAGATGTGTTGATCCCAAGTATTGGGTCCATGGTATTGGTTTGCTATGGTTTTGGACCATGGTATTGAGCAAGGCCTAAGACTATAAAAGGAGAAGAAGATCATTAGGCAAAGGAATGGAAAAAGACTTGAATATCTGATGAAGGATGAGATCCAGTATGTAGGTTATGGGTTGCTTGATCTAAGCTAAGGAGGGATCTCACAAGTTGATGGAGAACAAGATCTAAGGATAAATCGGGATCAAATGGTTTGAAATAAACTATCTCTCTATGGCTGATTATGCTTATTATAGATTTGTATACTGACACATGTAATGTTATGAACTGGCCATAAATTATGTTTGAAATCGTTGCAAGTCATGATTGAATATTTATAGATATGTGCGCGGGTTGGATTTGGTGAAAGCGCGTATGTACACGGGTTTGGTTCATTGTAGTAGCGTATACCATTTGAGCTATGATGTTTGAAGTTACAAGTGGTTCTGGTTGTTGATAAGTTCTGATGACAGTTTAAAGGTGTCAGTATTCTGCATATCCTGCCTGATTGATTGTGTTTAGCTTCAGTATTGATGGATGAGAACTAATATTGGATCAGGATCATAATGACTCATATTTATGTGATCTGATGGACTAGATTTGGGTGCTAACACACATATTAGTCTTGTATATGTAATAATTTGGTTATGTCTGAAGTCAGGAAGTGTAGCGAAGTTATGAATGAGTAATTAATGTCATATACGCTGGTTCGCCTTGGTGAAGTTGCGTATACACGCCGGTTTGGTACTTCCAAGTAGCGTGTACACTTTAATACATGATTTTTGATGATACAGTTGGTTCTGAAGAATGTTGCAAAGTTCAGTGTTCTGCTCTGTGTTCAGGTGACTGCTTTTTAGTGATTCAATATTGGGTGATTCAGAGATTGATAATGCAAGTGTTGATTGATTGTGTGCTTCAATGATATTGATGGGTCCAGTATGAAAATTGGATGAAACGTGGCCTTCAGATTATAGTGTTGTGATTCAGTGTATCCAGTCTAAAAATTGATGAAACGTGGTACCTGGAGGAAGAAATATAAGGTTGTAGACTTCGGTAGGTCAGCACCTACGTACTAGTACATCAACTAGTACAAAAGCCAAGGGTGTGGTAGCTCCCTTCTTGTAGCAGCTGAAAACAAGTAAAGGTTGGAACATTTCAGCAGGTAGCAGCCTGCGTACTAGTAAATGGATCCGCTAGTAAAAGAGCAAAGGGGGTTGTAGCTCCCTTCCAGGAGAATCTGGAGAACGAGAGAAGGCTGTAGCCTTCTGTAGGTAGAAGCCTATGTACTGGTATAAGTCTGCACCAGTACAAAACTATTGTAAAAGGAATTTCTTATTAAAGAAGATTGAGACGACTTGCAGCAGGTGGTTTTCACCCACATTGGGTTTCCACCTTATATCATGGTGTTCATGTGTGCTTCTTGTGTGTGATGATCTGTTTACTGTTCATATGGTAAATGAAGTTCTGATGCTTAACATATAATGGATTATCTAAATCATAAGATATACGCTAGTTTCATTAGACAAAGTCGCATATACACGCGGTTTCACTTAACTGAAGTAGCGTATATGTATCTAAGTATGGAAATGAAAAAGTTTTACTGATTTGATAATACTGATTCACGCCCCCCTCTCAGTATTATTTCCAACACTTAAGTACAAGGTTACAATCACCGAATGGAGGAAAATCACTTTTCAAAGAGAGGTTGAATTTATGAGGCACAAGACATATGGATTGATTAGTAGGTTGAGTGTTGGGATGGAAAAAGGTCAATGCAAGGAGAGAGGGTTTCCAAAAATGTGTTTTAGCAAGGAAAAGGAACATGGAACCCTCAAAAGGCCCCCATGTTGAAGCTAAAACCTAGCTAGGGTTTACCCTAAGGAAAACAACTAGGGAAAGGAATTTTATGGATAAGATTGGAATGGGTGCCTACCAAAGATGGTGATTTTGTGGAAAATACCCTACCCTTGATATTTAGACTTTCCAACAAACAAAATTCCTCTTGCTTAGGAATTTTCACCAACCCCTGGCTTCGACACTTGGCCTTAAAGGGCCGAATTAGGGAAAGTAGAGTGATAACATGTATGGATAAAAATTTAAATTGAACAGCTACAAGGAAGTCCAGTGCCTAGCCCTAGGGCTAATGGAGTCTATGGTCTCTTAAAATTGATTTATTCTCGCAAAGAAGTAAGGATATTTTGATGATCTAGCATCAAAACCCTAGCTATCACCTTTGTGAAGGGTCAAAATTCACTTGGGAGAGCTAACATGAGATCACCTAGGGGATTGTCATTCACATATCATACTATGAGTAATGCATTCTCATAATTTAACCTATTTTTCATTCAATTGATATTCAACAAATTAGGGTACAGATTTATCCTAGATTAGTAATTTATTCCATACATTAGACACAAAAAATCATAAATTTTCAATAAACATGGAACTTACAAGACAATATGCATGTACAATCCAATTTTTGATCCAAAGTGGCTTCTCCAAAGACAATAACAAATGCTCAAATTTAATTTTGCTCCAATAGATCACACATTTCCCATTAAACAAGAGGCCAGAAATCTCACGAGAAACTGCAATTCCAAATCCAAGTTATGATGACAAACATAATGATCCTCTCCTCTATTTATATGAGGAGGAACAATATCTATTTAGCCTAAAAGCCCCTAAATCTCAAGTAAAATTACGATTATGAATTGAGTTACAAGCCAACCCACTAGCCAAGACACATAAATTTTTTCCCACATGTGTGAGCTATATGGATGAAATCATCCATGCGTAGGGATATATGAGCTATGTGTCGAGGCTTCTTGGTTGCAAGGTAGGTGTAGAAGTATTATAAAATCATCCTTTGTGGGTTGGCCCTCAGATATCTGTCAATATTCCTCCATGGATCCCAAATTTCATCTTAGGGCACAAACGTTCTCTCATGGGTCCCCAAATGGCCATAATTTCAATCTCTACTCAATGTGGATGGATTCCAAGCTAGTGCTAGCCCTCCCATGTCTAAAGGGGTGAGACCATCTTCATTTGGACCTTTGATTAACAGTCATCCCTCATCCCAAAAGTCATCAAATTTAGGGAAGTGCGCCAAAACATTGTGGGTGTTCGAGGTGCCTAAGGGTATGTGTGATGCTCTGATCTTGCTTCGAGTCCCATAGCTCTCAATGCTTCACATGTTGCTGTCAATATGCTTCTGTGGAGGCTTGGGTTCCAATTAAGGGGCCCGGGTCATGGTTGTGGAACCACTTAATAATCACATCAAAAGTTTGGCAACCAATCATTAGGTACAATAATAATTTTTGCATCTAAGTTGACAAAGATTGAGTGTAAAATTATTTTTAATACTTCGTACGGGGTTTTCCTTCCACATTCAGGCTCTTGAACTCGCAAAGGTGTTTCCTCCCTAGGTAGGAGTGGCTAAAGAACCACCCTATTAGGTGTTTCCAACCCCTAAGGGGAAGTAACATTTCCTCAGTCCACCCTTCAATCAATAGGTTTTATGTGAACAATGATGGTAATGAAGGGGAGAAGACTTCAAGGCCAAATGCCATGGTCAAAGGGACTAGCATGATGGGGATCCATATCCTGAGTGTATATATGTGAGGAGGGAGCAGTTATGGATGCATGAGTTACCAATCTAGCATTTTTTTTCATCCCACTTGTTCGCCTTTTACTTTTTCTTGATTTTTCTTTGTATTACTGCTCGTAGCTCAAATGATTAGAGCTTGCTTTATATGATGTATAGAAGTTATATTACCCCTCATTGATGAGGTGAATCATTTCCCATCGAGGTTTGGATATGTGAGGATTCCTTTTATGATGTATAGGAGCAATGCGGTGCTTAGGAACCAGGTGATTTTCGTAAGGGGTCAAGTAGTGCTAATGTTAGTCTTTTTCCCACCTGATAATGTGTATTGTCCCATCCATCTTGATATTATTTATTTTTCATTTCAATATTCTTTATTTTGTTTTTCTTGTGTCCAATATATTCCTTTTCATTTTCTTTTAGCCGCATCAACCTCCCAAGGCCAAGTTCGGAGCCCTACCCAGGTATGAGGATGTATGGGTGCCAAATCCTAGATAACGAATGGTCAGTTAAACTCAATGAATGGAGGTGGAATATAAGGCTCGTAATGTAAGATGGAAAGTGGTAAATATGTAATCGAGATAGATGGAACACACTATATAATTTGGGGATTCCCAAGTAGTGCCCATTTTATACCCATTAGGCCATTAGGGGAGGTCCCAATGGACTAGGGTCGAATATTAACCCCCCATTCAAGGTGAGGGAACAAGATCATAGTAAAAACCCCTCCTTTTAGGTCACCCCATAATCCATTTCAAAATTCCAAAGTAAAAAAAAGCATAAGAACTTGATTGCAAAATGAATAAATACCTTTTGATCGGAGGCCCACCTTCATTCATGTGCCCTTGTGAGATGGATGAGAAGCATATGATTGATGTAGATGGAAAATATGAATAGTGGTATGTCATCGGCTAGTGTTGGTTGTTATGGGTTTCTAGTTGGTTGGTTGGATGTAGAAGTATCAGAGAATTTTTTTCTCCTATAGAGTCACCTACTTTTGGTGGGTAACATGATGAATTGTGTCATAAGTGATGATGAATATAAATGAATGATCCTCTCCTCTATTTATATGAGGAAGACAAGAGTTAATTATCCTAAAAGCCCCTAGAAAATATGTAATATTCCTTTTAGAATATTACTATGTTATCAGAGTTGGTTTTCTTACCAGCCTAAGGGAGTTAGGGATTGAAGGTCTATCATCTGTTTCTGAAGCAAGAAATTTTAATGTAGGTTGAAACCCTAGCCAAGTATTATCTTTCTAGTTGATATGTTGGAGAAGTTAGGAGTTTAAATTTGGGAAGACTTAGTTTCACATATAAAGGAGACTCACAATTTATGGGAGCCGAATTTATGCATGTTCAAGGCCGAATTTGTCTTGGCTCATAATCCATCAATTTTCTATGATTCGAATTGAATTTCCCATGTCCAAACTGCTAGCCAAAACTCAAGGGTTTTTACAAGAAGTTGCAACCATTATTTTCCTTAGGAGCTCAGATTGTAATCTAAGAAATTTCCATATCAGTGGATCCAACCTCATAAAGTGACCTAGGTCAAGTCCGTGAATTCATTGGGAGTGTCTAATGATCATGGATTAGAGGATGAGTGGACTTGCAACATCTTAGTGCTTTTGAAGCAGAGCTAGTCCGGGAATATTGTTGGCCAAAATCCCAAATAAATTGTTGAAGCACATTAGGCCATTCGCTAAGGTCGAATTACCACTTTATGTAGTAGATTGGGTGGCCAAACCTAATTAAGGAAGATTATGCCAATTTTGGATTCGTAAGGGGCTAAGGATTGTTGTGTTCCTGACCACAACTGTGTTCCCATTTGTTGAGATTCATTGCAATGTAGGGCCAATCACCATACTATGCAGATTGAGAGTTGGGAATTTATACTCTGGGCATAGTTGATAATAGCTAGATCAAAGCCTATCTAGATTTTTTGAATTCTCATTAACACATTAGGCAGATCACAACTGAGTTACTCATCATTCAACTAGGAAAAGATGTAAGTGGCACTTTGGTTGAGTTTATAATTGGATCGTGGAAATATTGATTGATTGGTCGTAGCATTCATTATTTCTAGACTAATCGGGGGTGAAGTATCATTCTTTAATTGGGAAGGAGATGCATAGGGATTAGGCCAAGCTCCAAGTCAAGAAATTTGAGCATCTCACACTTGAACCAAAATCTTGGTGTACCACTATAATATTACTTTCAAAATATTTGTCTAAAATCCCCAACAATTTATTTTAGAAAAAATACACCATAATAAATTGTACAATTTTACCAACACAAATAAAATTGCAGATGTAAATGAAACTAGAAACACTACAACTTAGAATAAACACAAGACATAAGTAGAAAAACTCAACTTTATTTTATTAACTGGAAGAATAACTGGAAAATAGTTCAGATGATACAAAATTGGAGATTTGGGTGATCCTCACTTCCAAACCATGGATCTGCTCCAGATTTGCTTACCAATGGATGTCGATGAAGATCTATGATATTTTTGAATGAAATCTCCACAATAGTGAGTTGGGGATTCATCCAACACACCAAGAAACTTAAGGGTTTTCATCCTATGCAAGGTTGCTTGGGAGTGGGAGCAAAAACAGGGAGCGGGAGCAGGAGCAACATTTTCAGAAGCTCCCATTTGGGAGCGATTTTGGGAGCATATATATATATATATATATATATATTTATTTATTTATTTATTTTTCACATTTGAGCATAATGTCAACAAAGAATGTAAATATGAAATACATATAAAACACATAGATTGAACCATATAACAACAATCATATAGAAGTTATAATCTTCATCAACCACATCCACAAGTTAGTAACATAGTAACATACAACATATTGAGTCTCATGATTCATCAATCTTAAAGTTTCAAGCTTTCAAAATTCAATATATAACATTTATCATCATTGATCACCAAAGTTGTACTTGTAAGCGAAGTGTAACCATTATAACAAATAATATCTAACATGAAATGAAACAACTTTCAACTTTCACGAAGCATCATATTCATAATTCATTACTAATGAGTTATAATTGCCAACTTCAAACTTCAAACTTAAATTGTCATATATTGTTTACAAAAAATATCATAATAATTATGAAAGAGTCAATAGTTATAAAAACTACTAGAAACTAGAAAATACAAGTACATTTGTTATCTATTGCTAATGCTTGGGTCTCTTGCCACCACGAGAAATGTCTAATTTTTTAGTCTTGTTGGAAAATCAAGATCGTTGTCATTAATATCACCCTCTAAGGATTAATATCCAGAGGTATCTTGTCATTACCTTTGGATCTATATAGGGATATTTTTCATTAATATCACCCTCTAAGCATTAACATAAGATAGAACAAGCATAGCATGTCAAGTCAAGATTTTGTTTGAGTGATGCGTACATTTTTAGGAGGGTCATGATAGAGGTGTTCGACAACCAATGTCACTAACATCAAGGTATATAGAGGGATTAGTGCTCTTGATTAAATATGAGTTTCATACCCTAATACATGACAAAATCCAATGGAAACATTGCAATCCCCCCAATTTTGAAATCCTGAAAAACTAATAAGTCTGTTGGATTTTGAATGAAATCTAAAATTCTACTTTCTCCATATGAAATCCAATGAGGTCGGAAGCACTCTCAAACATCCCGAGTCATTTCATGGTAATGTTAAAAAATTAAGTAAAAAGATTAAAATGAAGATTAAGGAGAATGTCACTTTTACTTTAAGAATTTAACATTACCATGAATCGCATATCAATATTGGGGCCATAGGTGTGATCATTAGGCTGCCCCACTCAAAAATTATTTGTTTGTTTGGAAACAAATTGCATTTGGAATATTATTACAAAACAAAATTTGCAAAAAAGACTAAACGCTCCCGAAAAACTAGGGAATTTTTTTCTTTAGGGAGAGCGCTCCTGCTTGGAGCGCGAATTGGGAGCAAGGGTGTGAGGGGGGGGGGGGGGGGGGTGTGCTCCCCCATAACCCTGGTCCTAGGGCTCTCTAAACCTGAAAATGAAGTTCTCAAAAACTCTCCAAGAGAAAATATTCCAAATCAAAGATTATCCCAGATGACTTGCTTCCCCTCTTTTAAACATTTGGTGGATCTCTCTCCAACCTTCTAGAAGCACTTTTATTTTATTATTTTATTTTCATTATAGAAGCTCCTCCATTTTATTTTTTCTAAGTGACTATTTTTGTTTTATTTTATTAATGTTACTTTTAATCCCAGAAAATTATTAATCTACTTCTATGCTTTCTTTGGCCACTAAGAGTCACTTTTCATCATCTCATCCAATAGATATCTTCATCCCGGTTCCAAATAATTTGCTCCAAATAACATCTTTCGTGTCTTTAATTGAAATATGCTTGATAATAACCTAGTTTTATGAGAATTGTCGGAATGCAACATAACCAAGAATGAACTATGTGGAACTGGCCCTGGTTATGAAATATCGTAAGCGATCCCCGTCAAACCCCATAAAAATCCAAACGACATGATCTCGCTCTAGTGACATCGCTGACACAAACCTTGGAAATCCATCCTAATTGCATCATAAGGGAAACCAAAAATGGGGATATTACAAATCCTCCCGCCTTGAGATTTCTTTCCCTCAATCGATTCACATCTGTCAATTGTAAAGGAATTTGTACACAAATACTAGGATCCCATATGAACCATTGTGTCATGCATGCCTTTGTGTCACCCAATCATGAATGGATAAGTCGATACGTGGACCCCAAACAAACCTCTGACTCATCTTGTCACCCATGGATCCACTTGGATCCCATTTCCAACTCAAACATCCTTCATGTCTATGGGCTCTTGATGTGTTATTCCCATGACTAAGAATATCTTCCCAAGAATCACCCCATTAATAGAATACAAACTCATAATATATCACCATCCAACCTGTGGGAATGATCGAATGCATGAACACCTATACACGGAACAAGTCCACTATGCCAATGTTGCACCGTGCTCAACTCATATTGCTCTTCCTGGTCAATCTTTTTACCACACAATCTAGCAAGGGTCCTAGGAGGGGTACATAAATGAAAAATACTATACCTAATGGCAACTATGGGACAAGGACCCACTATCACCTTAGCCGGTGTCCCCTACACTTTACAGACTTTCACCAATGGGAGGAGTTGTGGTATGAAGGAAAACACTACAAAGATGAGGTCAAGGTTTAGATATGGTGTGACTTCCCAAAGCCCATTCAAAGGAGAGGCTCAGATGAAGGCTTGCCTGCTTCAAAATCAAGATAAAGGGCTCTCCAAGAAAGGCTTATGGGGGGAGGCCAATACCTAGGAAGAAATGATAGTTAATACAAGGGATATTCCTAGATCAAGGCTTCCTAAAATGATGAAAGAACTGCTATTGAGGATTTGTAAAATATAGATCATACAAAGGTTGGGACCATAAGAGAGGCCTAGGTGATCCAAGCAAGGTCTAGGGTTTGGGATGATCATCAACAATATGACTAGGTCAAGCAAGGATAAGAGGAAAGAGTCAAAGAGAGGTGAACTTCCAATGATTTTCAAGAGGAAATGACCCTAGAAATTCCACTAACCAAGATGGATGAAGGATAGAAATAGTTTCAGAGCTAGGTCTTGAAATTTGTCTCAAATTAGCCACGTGAATTGTTTCAAATTTGGAGGGCACATAAAGGACTCACCAGTGCAGTTGCCTACCAACTCACTCTCAACAACTCACCTCCTAAAGCAATTCATGCTATGCCCTATGAGACCATCAAAGGTGAGGGAATAAATTAAAAAAAGGTGAAAGAAAAGGTTCATGGTTGATCACCAAGGATTCCTAGACCAGTGCCTGTGTATTGGATAAAATGGAGTAAAAAATTACTTCAATTAGGATTTTTGCTCAAACAAGGAGTCGTAATGTAGCTTTCGCTAACCCTAGTGAGGCAATAACAAAACTACAATAGAAATTTAAACTTCGTTAACAATTTTATAATGGAGTTTCAAGGATGAAATATAGACCTCTAGGATGATTCTTTCACATTCTCAAATGACTAACGCATGCAATGATACAATAAAATTTTGCTTTCAAGAATTTTGCATCACATTAATGCACAATAATGATATTATGACAATGAATTCCATACATTAGACATGCAACAACAGTGAAATAACATCAAAATTTCACTTACAAGAGAAAGCAAGTATGTCCAACCATCATAATTGCAATAAAGAAGCTCCAAGAATGAATAACAAAAATTTGCATACATCAAAGTGCATTCCAAATATCCTAATTTCGTCCAAAATGTAGGTCTGAGTTATTTTTTCAAGAGGAATAGAAATCAAAGTGATGATGAATGAACGAGAGTTATTCTCTCTTATTTATACAATCCTCTAATGTATTTGAATGGCCTAAATTAGCCTAATGATTCCCTTAGAATGGTATAATGTGAAAAATAACAATAATAATTTATGAAAAACCCGCCAAATAGCTCTAGAGATGAATAATAAGCCTGTCAAGAAGGCCGAAATGAAAAAAAAAATAGTGCAAATGGGCCTTTGGAAGGCCTAGGAAAGTCCTTCATGTGCCAAATCAAAGGGGGGACTCTCATAGTGATGACCAAGAGGTTGTCCCCTTGGTTTCCAAGAAAAACATTTGTGGTGCTCCCAAGTGGATGTGGGGGCACAGTGAATGGTCTCATGGCTTTCCAAGTGGATCAACGTGTCGATACTTCGTCCATGATGGCCAGAATGATGATACAATCCCTCCCATGTCTCCCTAGGTGAGACAAAAACCTCAATTGGGACTTGAATCATATGTCAAGTGTGTGGTGCAAGTATGTGACCGGTTGGGCAATGTGGTACAATTTCATCATCATCTCTCCACGAGTTGGGAACGAACAAGCTAAATGTGGTGCTGAAGGATCCCATGGTGTGGCAATCAATGCTCTGTTATGGAGGAAGCCCATGGATCTCAATGCTCACCCTACAAGTGCCATCATGATCCTCTGGAGGGCCTAGATCCTGTATAGGAAGGCCAAACCCAAGGCAAAAACACACCTACAATATTGTATAAGATCCAATGCATATCTTCACCTTCCAGTACAACAATTCATTAGTGCAATCTAGTATAAAATATTACAAATCATAGGTACAAGTGGACACTTCATAGTGGCATGTCATTCCATAATGGGCCTTAGAATGTACAAGTGTTCCTAGGCTCAAGAAGGAGGTTAATAAAGGACCCTATTACGTGGTTTCGACCTCTAAGAGAGTGACAAATCCATGGTACATTTTTCAAATGGCATGTGACATGTGAAATAATGATGAAATGGAGTGGGGTAAGAGGGAAGGCTCCAAGCCACATGCCACGACACAAGGGTATCTATAAGGGGGGAAGCCCACACATGGGAGGAGCACTTGCAACACTTTTGGAGGATCTATAGTACAACTTGGAAGGAGAACTTGCAACACTTAGAGGAGGTGTTGTAGATTTTGGAGAAGCAATAACTTTATTCCAAAATGTCCAAATGTGATTTTTTCCTCCCAAATATGCTTTACTTGGGTCATGTGATTGGAGAGTAGGGAGTGTGGGTGCATCAAGAGAATATTTGGGCCATCGTGGATTGGTCAACTCCAAAGAGTGACAAAGTTGAGAGGATTTCTGGGCATCTATACATATTATCATATTATAGGTGGTTCATGAAGGGATTTTCTCAGTTGGAATCACCCCTTACAAACCTCACAAAAAAGGGGGCTTTTGAATGGTTAGCCACGACACAAGAGGCTTTTGATTGCCTCAACGTAGTGATGAGTTCATGCCCCATCTTGTCGTTTCCATACTTTTCATAGCCCTTTTTACTAGAGTACAGTGCCTCAAGGGATAGAATTGGAGCAACCTTGATGCAAGGTGGTCACCCCATTACTTATGAGAAGCAAAAGCTCTGTGACTACGAGAGACTATACTCCATTTATGATAAGGAGATGTTGGTCGTCATGCATGCCTTGGCCAAATTTAGGAAGTACGTAGTGGGGAACCCGTTCAGGGTGATGACAAACTATAATAGCTTGTGGTTCTTCTTGGACTACAGGGAGCTTAAAGAAAAGCAACAAAATTGGTTTAGCAGTATCTAGGCATATGATTTTGAGATAGAGTATGTCAAGGGAAGCATAATGTAATGGTTAATGCACTTT
Organism: Pinus taeda; assembly: GCA_000404065.3. NCBI lineage: Eukaryota > Viridiplantae > Streptophyta > Pinopsida > Pinales > Pinaceae > Pinus > Pinus taeda. Next base: position 230,976 of record APFE030953786.1, on the reverse strand, counting down.
CCAGGAGGCCCTCGACACTCTCTCATGGACATCACCCAAGATTTGAAGGAACGAATTTTTGTGGAGTACTCCAAGGATTAACAGGTATGTGAGATTCTGGATGGCTCATTTAGGGATAATAGGTACAGGGTGATGGATGAGGTGATCGATTACAAGAGAAGGATTTATTTGATGCCAGTGTGTCAACTACAGGAGAAAATCATGCGGGCAACATAGGATTCACCTCTTGCAGGACATCCTAGGTTCCTCAAAGCCTACAGGTCTGTCAGGGAGAGATTTACATGGAGAATCCTCAAGGGTGATATCTCGAAGTATGTGCAAGGGTGTAGCACATGTCAAAGGAAAAAGGTGGGGTACACACATTCAGTTGGGTTGCTTCATCCCCTTCCTAGTCCCGAGCAGAAGTGGGAGAGTATATCCATGAATTCATCACCAAAATCCCAATGGTTCAGAGGAAAGACTGTATATATGTGGTGGTGGAAAATTTGAACAAGTTAGCCCACTTTTTCACTATTCTAGCTAGGTGCTCAATAGCGCAGGTGGCCATTCTCTTCTTCAGGGAGATGTAAAGATTGCATGGGATTCCTAAGACCATCATCAATGAAAAGGACAATAGGTTCATGGTGGGATTTTAGTTGGAGATCTTTATACCAGTGGGTACTAAACTTATACCCAACAGTAGCTACCACCTTCAAATTGACGAGAAGACCGATATTGTGAAAAGATGGTTGGAGGGTTACCTACATAACTATGTGACAGGTCAACAACGGGCATGGGTGTAATGGCTTCATCTGGGGGAGTATTGCTACAATACAACATATCACATGTCCATCGAGATGACAACCTTTATAGAAATATAGGGCTATGAGGCTCTATTACTTTCTAACCTGGTGTTTGGGGATAACAGAGCCTCAATGGTCAGGTGATCAGTATTTAGCTCAAAAATCAAAGTGCTTAGTATCACTCAAAACCTCAACGACCACGTATGTCTCAGAAATACGACCCCAACACAACTCGTTTCACTCAAAACGGAGCTCGTATGAGAAAGATATCTCATTTTGTCTACTTTGCCAAACAAAGGAATTTTGCAACAAAAAAAAAAGGTATAGTCACTACACAGTCAACAGTTTGTATTGCTAACGTGGCATGTGACTATGTAGGTCAAAGGTTTGGTCAATAGCCAATGTGGTCACGCCAAGTGGCACATTTCGGTTGGTCTACGGTTTGATGAGTTGGCTTAATTTTATTGGACAGGGAAGGACCAATGAAGAGGAGACATGTGGCAAGCCTAGAGGCCACCACGTGTCCCTCCCCAATGGCCTATTAGCCTCAGTGCGTAGTGACAAAATTTTATGGCAAGTTGGTGTATACGAACCCGCGACCTCGCCCGCACAAGACCAATGCTCCATTGCTATGCCACATCATTATGTCTTAACAGTCTATGGGTGCAAATTCTATGTAAATTTTAAGCCGTTGGCAGTTGGGGAGGAGAGGGCTAACCTCGGAGGCCAACCCCCTCCCATGTGACCAACTTCAAAAAACTGGAGGCTAGCGCTAACGATAACCACACATGATTAAAGTGCTAATTGCATATTAACCTTAATTAATACATGATTATTCGTTAATTAAAGCGGGATTAACTTGCCAATAATTTTGGTAGATCCGATAAATTCGGCGCTAACTCCAAATTTGGTGGAGTTAACCGGAGTTTCTCTGGTTTTAGTGGAGATTTCCAAGGAGAAAATGAAGAGGCCATAACTTTGGCAATTTTCGACCAATTTGGGCTCAGAAAAAGTCATTTCTAGATGATTTTCATGTTCTTAGCACATTGAAGCAGGTTTCAGGAGCAGTAGAGCATTGTAAACAACACTTTTTGCCATTTGAGCTAATATAGAGGCCTAAGCCATGGAAGTTGGACCAAGGAGATGTAGCCCAGGAGGGGTGAACTCCTTTATCAAAACATTGTGTTAAGTATTCATTTTGATGGTTTGTTGTATAATTGTTTGTTTTTGTTCAACGCTTTATTTACATGCTATTTTTCTCATTAATTTGACATAAAACTTGACAAAATTACTTGTTACATTCACAAACACCATAAAGGAAACCGATGCACATAAAGAAAATGATGAGAAATTGTTTTTAATTGTGAAGTTGAAATTGGCACAGTAAAACTAACATCAATGACAGATCAAGTTGGTATCAGAGGAAAGGTTATTTGCTTAATTGCTTGAGTTTTGTGCAAGTAGGGTTTTAATGGTTGCTAATTTGTGATACTTACAAGGTTAAAGTTATAGAGAGGAGAAGGGAAACTATTGGTTGCAAATCCTGAGGTAATGCCCAGAAGGAGAGCCACAAGGCCACAATCTCCACCTAATGTTTCAATCCCAGCTGCACTTGAAGCACCTCAAGTTTTACCTTCAGTTGAGATTGAGGAGGTACAAGCAGTACCAGAAGTTGAGCTTGAATCCAAAGCCATCATGTATGGAGCATGAGAGACTGAAGGTCTTTCAGAAGAGGAAGCATACAAGAAATATTTCTATGACTTAACTGACATGGTTAGAGTCCTCTATGAAGAGATGAATTATAGAATGGCCAGAGCGAGTTCTAAGTCCCTACATGGAGAGGGAAGCTTAGAAGAAAAAAATATGAAAAGAAGGATTCAAAGGATAATAGAGGAAATCCTCCTCCATATCCACCATATTCATCATCTTCCTCATCATCTTCATTATCCTCATCAACACAAAAAACATCATCTTCCACTTCCACCACAAAAATTGATCATACTCATTCAAAAACCCCAAAGGAAAAAACTGCCTTACTCAAAATGGACATTAAGTTTGAACTTCTCATGTACAATGGTGAGGTGAATGCAGAGAAATTAGAAAATTGGATTCGACAATTGGATGTTTATTGCAGAATCCAAAACCTTCAAGAAGATGACATAAAGATCCATTTGGCTTCATTGAGGCTAGAAGGAGAAGCACTAGTTTGGTGGGAAGCAAGGACTCAAGAGGAAATGTGAATTCATGGTAATGTATCCATTTCTTGGGTTGAATTTGTTTCTTCAATTAAAAAAAAGTTTTATCCTTTAGTCTACATTCAAACAACTATTATGAGTTGGCAAAATTTTAGGCAACTCAAGGGCCAAACAGTTCAAGACTATACCTAGGAGTTTAGGAAAAGGGCTTTATTGTTAGGAGTAAACTTGAATTCCCAAGATACTCTCTTGAAATGTATTGGGGGTTTAAATTCCTACTTAAAACACACTATCCTTATGTTCAATCAAAGCAAGTTAGATGAGGTATGTGTGCAAGCCACGCACCTTGAAGCAAGAGGAAAGAACATTCAAGAAGAGGGTAGTTAGAAGAAGCCATTCAAGGGTAAGGAGAAAGAGAAGGGTGGAAAATGGAAAGGAAAGAAGAATGCAAGTGTAAATAAAGAAGGGGAGAAAACTATATGCAAACATTGTTCCAAAGTGGGGCATGATGACACCCACTTTCGGAAACTACATCCTGAACTAAGGCCTAAGAAACCAAACAATAAGGGGAAAAAAGATGACCGTTACCACACAACATGATATTGGATCTGATTCTGGTGATGAGACCAAGATTTCAGCCATGGTCACAAAGGGAAACAAAACTATAGAAAGCACTAGTTCCTCACATGGTCACAACAACACTCCAAATGAAGAATCAATGATAGAGTTGTTCCATGTAAGGGTAATTTCAAACCATAAAAAGATTGATGCATTATTTGATAGTGGGTCACAATCAAACTTAATTTCAGAAGACTTGGTCAAAAATGTTAACCTTGAAAGTGTACCTCATCATAAGCCATATCCCTTAGGTTGGATAGTCAATAATGCAAACTTATAGGTTACAAGGAAATGTTTATTCATGTTTGCCACTACTGAAAAATTCATTGATGAAGTTGAGTTAGATGTAGTTCCACTTGACATCTCAGGAATTATTATGGGCATCCCATATTTGTATGATAGGAAAGCGGTATTTTATCACCATGAGAACAAATATCAATTTCTCAAGGATCGAGTGGAGTATATTGTGAGAACCCATCGCAAAAAGTTAAACATTTCTTTGGTTAATGCAGGGCAGATGAAGAGACTAGTAAATGCAAGTAAAAATTTTGTGCTTGCCATGATCAAGAAAAAGAATGATATAGATTATGAATCTTTTGAAGGTTGTAATGATAAGTTAAAATATAATTTGTTTGATGTGTTAAGTAAGCATGGTGAGATTTTTTAGGAACCAAAGGGGTTACCTCCCAAGAGGGGAATTCAACATGAGATACAATTGCAACATGATGTTCCACTTCCAAACATTGGCATGTATCGCATGTTGATCATGGAGAGCATGGAAATCAAGAAGCAAATTCAAGAAATGTTGAAAAAAGGTATCACACGGCCATCTACTTCACCATGTGGTTCACCAATTGTTTTGGTGCCAAAGAAGGATGAAACTTGGCGCATGTGTGTGGATGTTCGTGCACAGAATAAGATAACAGTAAAGAATTGTTATCCACTCCAAAGAATTGATGATTTTCTTGATCAAATTAGGTATGAAAATTATTTCACTAAGTTAGACTTACGAAGTGGTTATCATCAAGTCAGAATAGTTGAAGAGGACATTTGGAAAACCACATTTAAAACTAAACAAGGATTGTTTGAGTGGCTTGTTATGCCTTTTGGTCTTACAAATGATCCATCTACTTTCATGAGAGTTATGAATGATGTATTGAGACCATTTCTAGAATATTTTGTCATATTTTACTTAGATGATATTCTCATATTTAGCAAATCCAGAGATGAACATGTCAGCATGTGAACATAGTACTTGATGTCTTGAGAAAAGAATAGTTATTTTTAAAGATGTCAAAGTGTGAATTTGTCAAGAATTATTTAGTGTATTTGGGACACATTGTTGGAGGAGGTGAGCTAAAGATAGACCCCTCTAAGGTTGAGGTCAATGTGAATTGACCCAAGCCCAATACAGTTATAGAGGTAAGAAGCTTTCTAGGGGCAGCAGAATATTGGATGAAATTTATTGCTATTTTTTCTTCCATTACAACACCACTACATGCATTGATTAGTGTCAAGAAAGTATTCCATTTGGGAGATGAGCTAAAGATAGACCCCTCTAAGGTTGAGGTCAATATGAATTGACCCAAGCCCAATACACTTACAGAGGTAAGAAGCTTTCTAGGGGCAGCAGAATATTGGAGGAAATTTATTGCTATTTTTTCTTCCATTACAACACCACTACATGCATTGACTAGTGTCAAGAAAGTCTTCCATTGGGGAGATGTACAACAAAAATCATTTGATGCTTTAAAACAAAATATCATTTTAGCACTGATATTGGCTCTTCCAGATCTTAGAAAACCATTTGAGATTCAAATGGATGCTAGTGATTATGCCATGGGAGCAGTTCTCATGCAGTATAGTAAGCCCATTTGATTTCATTCTGAAATTTTTAATGGTGCTATGACTAACTATCCCACTTATGAAAAGGAACTTTATGCATTGGTACAAAGTGTTAAAAAATGGAAACACTACTTGATGGGGAAGGAGACCATTATCCATACCGACCATCAACCATTGCAGTACTTACAGTCATAGTCAAAGTTGCAACAATCATGACACTTCAGATGCATGGGTTTTATACAACATTTTCATTTAGTTATCAAGTACAAAAAGGGAGTCTACGATAAGATAGTTGATATGCTTTCTAGGCCTATTGTAAATTCATCTATTATACTCAAGCACAATTCTATTTTACATGAAAGTTACATTGAGAAATATGCATATGATAATGACTTTCAAGACGTGTATGCAAGCTTGAGGTAAGGAAACCAAATTGAAGAGTTATATTACCATGTACATAACAGTTTGTTGTATCACTTGGGCAAGTTATCCATTCCAAAGGGAGAAAGAAATAGTATCATAAGGGAGGCACACACTTCATTGACTGTTGGACATTTTGGTGTAGGCAAGACAATAGTGAATCTCCAAAGGTATTTTTATTGGCCACACATGTTTGATAATGTATCTCGTTTCATTAGAGGATTTTCTTTGTGTGCAATAAGTAAGCCTAGCAATAGGAAACTAGGATTGTACACTCCACCTTTGCTACCTTCAAGTCCATGGGAGAGTATCTCAATGGATTTTGTAGGAGGTCTTCCATTGTCAAGGAAAGGTCATGATTACTTGTATTTAGTTGTAGACAGGTTCAACAAGATGTGTATTCGAACGCCACATAAAAAGAAAATTACAGTTTAACAAATAGCTTATCTTTTCTTTCAAAATATTTGGGTTCATTTTGGTGTTCCTACTTCCATTGTAAGTGATCAAGATTCTTGATTTGTTGGGAATTTTTGGTCAAATTTGTGGGACATGATGGACACTAAGTTGAAGAAGAGGACATCCTTGTAAGGTCCATTTAAGTGGGGCTTGAGCTTCTCGGCTCCCTTTTGTTTGAGTTTCAACTATTGGTATGGCTATAGGCATAGGTACACTAAGTCTCCCACCTCAAATTTCCTCTTCGTCCAGTGGCAATTTGCTTACATGTTTTTTTGTTTTTGTTTTGTTTTGTTTTGTTTTTTTTTTTAATTTTTATTTTTATTTTTTTATTTTTATTTTTGAGCTATCTACAATGTTTCCTTGAGAGCCCTTAGGATCTCTTAGCTCTCTTGGATCAAATCCTCCGTCCTTGGGAACTCCATTAAAATAAACTCCCAATTGAGCCATTTTATTAAATAAATGGTAATACAATGCAGGTTTGGTTTGAGTGCACCTGGGCTTGCCAAAAAGGCAAGCTAGACAAGCCCTAGGTGGAAAAGTGCAATGCCCATATGCGAGAAAGTGTATCCTCTGCTATACTCGACGCCGCCCTAGAAAAACTACATTATCTGCTTTAAAGGTTTTGATGTTTGGCCCCCTTCCTGTGCTTAGAAAATTCCAAGAAATTAACCCTTGGCGCCTCTCAAATAACCCACCAAACCCCAAGAAGGGTTTGGTCTAGTTTCGACCCCTGAAATTGACCCCTAATTACCACAACCTCCAAACTGATAGGAAATTATGGCCCTCCTGGAAAATCTCTATTGCAAACCTCCAAAATGATGCCAAAAGGTTGGGCTTCACTCCTCCGGATGACTCCCTAAATCCCCCAACACAAATCGGCTCTCCAAGCTAGCTCCCTAACCCTTATGTGTACCCATGAAGTTCTCACTTTGTAGGCCCACGCAGTCACCAAAATGGCACGCTGTAGCACCAAGGGCTCTCCCCCAAAATAGTGGTTGTTCTTCCCCAAAACCTCTAGCAATAGATGGTGAGATGCTTCCTCTAGAATCCTCCACGAATTGGCTGCTCTTGCTGACCTCCCCAAGTGCAATTCATACTCCCTACTATGCCCAGAAAGTAGTAATGAGGCCCCATGAAATCCCTATGGAAATGTTCAACCGGCTCACAATAGAGAAGACTTCCCTCCTTGGGCTGGCATGCGAAGTCCATCGAAGCAAGGGGTGAGAAACTCACTTGAGAATCTCGGGTGCAAACTCGCTAAACAACTCAAGCATGCTAGATGCAGTAATTGTGAAAAACCCCAAACTGAAGTGAGCCCCTTCTATTTAACCTTGGTTTCCTCCTCCTCATGTGGGTCCCATCATTGAACTCTATTTCTTCCCAAGTAGCTTGAATTTCCCAAGTGGAGTGTAATCCCTCCTTGGTGGCCTCCACATTCCACTAAGAGTTTGATTTTTCCTTTTTCCATAGTGTGAGTGCCTCCATCAATTAAAAATTGGAAGTGGGGTCCTCCAATCCACTTCTCCCAAGTTAAAACCCAAAATTGTCAAAATTGTAAAAAAATTATATTCTCACTTAGCAATAATTGATAAGTGTGAATATCATAGTCCTCCCCACTTAAATGTTGCTTGTCCCCAAGCAACTGCAAAGATGGATGTTGGAGTACCTAGTCTCCCTCCCAAGTGGCATGCTCATCAAGAAAGTTTCTCCATCTGACCAAGAATTATTTGATGACCTATTGAAGCCTCGAAATTCGTTGCAACACCATAGGGGATGACCACTCGATCCGGACCTTAAAAAAACTCCTTTTCCGTTTGGAATGGTGGTTCCGACTGGTTTAACTAGGTCCAGTTACCTTCTCTCAATCTCCAATGGATTTAAGATATGACTTTCATTCATCAATGGAGAAGAGACATCAGATCAACCCTCTTGCTGATTGGACAAGAAATTGATCCTTAAGCTGATTTGGGGCTTAGCCAAGCCACTACTAAAGTTTACCTCTTTGGGAAGAGGACTTAAAAGAATGTAGAAATTAATCTAAATACAAACTTATTCTAATATGCAAGCAAAAGCAACTATCTTAATCCTATCTCAATTAGGCAGATATAGATCTAACCCAATTAAGAGCAAGATAATTTTAAATAATTGGGACTTAAATATGTCTGGATTATAATTAATATCAAGTTAATGAAGTAGTTCAATTAACTGACATTATGAATAATGAAACACATCCTATTGAGACTTATTAACTGAAATAATCAATCAACAATACTCATGAAGAAGTTCGTAAAATGATATTGATCATTTAATTTGTAACTTGAATAATTAAATAATAATATGCGGAAGAAGTTCACAACATATCACTATTCAATAAATCAGTTTTACAAGACAGATTTCTGAGTAAATAGTTACTTAGAAATCAGAATTTAATCCATAAGAGTAGAGATACATAATAACATAAAATTGAGACAAATTACCAATATCGAGTTTAGATCTCCAACAATATTTTACAGTATCTGAGCTTCTGGTTTCGAAACCAAAGCTACAATATTGCAAACTCTGTTCATTATACATAACTCAAAATGTAAAAGAAAAACCTCAATAATATCCATATTCGAGATTCCTCTCCTCCCACTTACAACTCTAAATCCTTATTACAGAAGTGCTTTTAGAATTCCAAAATTGCAAAGGAGAGTAACTCTTATTACATTTTACAATCTCTTATTTATAATTTTTACAAAAGAATTCAAAATAGGAAAGTTTGTTGAAGAAGAAATCTGTTTAATCAATTTTTATTGTCTCAAAATTCCATTCTTGTATTGCTGGAGCCTTCTCATTAATTTAGATTCTTTTTTCTTCATCTCTTCAACTGTTTTCTTGAAAAATCAAATAAAAACAAAATTAATATGCAAAAATAAAGTCAAAATGTCAAATATGGAATTAAAACAAATCTAATCAAATTTAATTAAATAAATAACTAAAATGAAATATGAGCTTTATATTGATGCTTGTGATTATTTAATTGGCCAATGATATCATTGACAAATGTATTTGCATTCAGAAGAGGCTTGGGCAAACGAAATTGTAGAAAATAAAACTCAAAAAATTGTTTTATTTAAAAATTCGGAGCCTGATTTTCTGTTGTATTTTAGACCCAATAAATGATCAAATCTATTAATGAAACCTCCTTAGAAATTTTCTCCATGATTTTATCTTTCTAATGAGCCATCCTAGGCCTCATTTGGCCAAGTAAAATTCAATCTATGAGCCTCCATAGTTGATAAGTCAAAACTACCAGAATTCTGGAAATTTGTTGCTTGGGCTAAAAATCTAAATTTTTTTGATTAAATTTTAATCCTAAATTAGATTAAAATGATTATTTAATTAATGCTAATTTAATTAAAAAATTAATTAAGTTTAAAATTTAATTAATATAAAAAATGATTTGGAAAGAATTAATTTAAAAATATAATTAATATCATAATTCAAATTATAATAAATATTATAATTATATAATATAATTATTATAATACAAATATAATATTTATTTAAAAAATTAATATACAAACCATTTGAATCACCCAAACCAAAATTAAAAATATTTAAACTAAAACCCCAATTACGTGAGTGGAGTTATATGAGAGGGTTAAGTGAGGGAGGTATAAGGAGTGGGGAGAGTAATGGAGGGATAAGGTGGAGTAAGGTGGAGTGTGTTAGTGTCAGTTTTTGTAGCCTTCCACCAGTGATCAAATATGCTCTTATAAAGTGGTCTTGGGGTGTCAAAGTCAAATTTTTGTCATTTCAGTGAGTCTTCAAGTAAAATGTGGTCACTAGGTATTAGGTCTAGGATTGTTTTCACTCCTTCCAAAGTTTTCCAAGTACTAGTCCATGTCACCATTTGGCTAAATGTGTCATCATTCAAAGAGTTGTCATCATTATTTTAGGTTCCAATGGGTCATTTTACACCTTGTTTGTGCTTCAGTTGTGCTTGGTAAGACTCATTTCCCTCTTCTAGGGTTTTGAAGGCAATTTTTCTTGGTTTCATGAATCTGATGGTCAAATCATCAACAAAAATTGTATCCTGACATTCATACACCTTCCCCTATCCTTAATATACCTTCTTAAACACTTCTCATCACTTATGTCCCTCAAATTCATCATTTTCCCACAAACCCTAGCATATTGCTACAATTTGACACTTTTCTAGGCTAGGCCTGTGTTTTTCCCTTTTGAACCCCTTCCCCTCACTCAATCCTTGAAATTCCATTTTCCATTGCTTTCTAACATCCATCCCTACTTCCCAAATTTTTCTCAAGAATTTAGAAGCCCCTCATCCCCTTCATTTCTCGTCATTTCTACAAATCCCCTGTTCCACACATCGGGATAGGTTTTATTCAAATGATGTTTCTGAGCAAGAAAAGATGAATTTGACAAAAGTGAGAGAGCTTTTTTTCCATCATCGACCCAAGAAGCAAAACCTCCGTCAGTTTTTACACAGGTCTCATGGTTTGGGAGAAATGTCCAAACAAACATTTGCCACAAGAGAGTTGCTGCACTTCTGGAGTGTCCAAATGACTTTCTTGATGAGTCAAATGATAACTAGAAATACATATCTTTCTAATGAGATATCATTCACTCAATTTGGAGTTGAGTAAGACCTCCAGAAGCGGACTGGAACAACACTCTTCATTTTGGAAACCTCATTCTACGCATTTTGACCAGTCTTGGAAGATTGAGCTTTTGATAGGATAAAGGAGCTCCAAATTAAAAAATTCAAGATGTTTTGGAAAGTAGACAGGAAGCGATTTCCAACGAGCTATCATGGGCTCAATTTGGACACACGGAAGGCAATCAAAATCAACTTGCAATTTGGAGGGAAAAAGGGAGGTAGCACTGCGTGTTCAGGCCGGAGCACTACGCGTACAGACTGAGCGCTGCGCGTAGGGCAGTTTTGGCAGTGGAGAAAACAACGGTGCTACGATTATAGGTGGCACTGTGTGCCTATAGGCGGCACTGCGCATAGGGCCAACAAGGGCCGAAAGACCTCGTGCCACCTCAAAAAACTTCAAGATTGCCCTCCTTCCCTTCATACAAGTAAGTTTTCCTCCCATACTACATTGTTGGTTTGCAATCAAACTTTTAAGCATAATTCCCCATGGAAAATGTGAAACTGTAAATTCTCCCTTGGTTATGCCTAAAACCCTAACCCCAATTATTCCTCCTATCACCTATCACTAAAACTCTAAACTCTTTCCCTATATCATTCCATAACATCCACATCCCTTTATCCCTCTTCCCAAAAATAAATATCTCAAACAAACCAAGCCCTCCCTCTCATTTTTATGATTCATACTCCCTCATTCATTTTCTAGCCCACAAGGTCTCCTATCCTTCCCTCACTCATTCCCTTCATCCCTTTTCTAGGATTGCACAGCCTCAGAAGTTGCAAACATGGACAGAGGAGACAGAGACTATGAGGAGGAAAACATTGGCAATGATAGTTCAACAGGTAGACCCAGACATCAGAGGAAACCACACAAAGGAGGTAGAATTATCAGGAAATACACTTTTATTTGATGGAGCATGATGAGCCATAACAACATTATATTCATCATGGCATAGAAACAATTGACTTAGAGGTTCATGATGAAGCAACAATAGAGAACATCATCATACAGGAAAAAGAGGCTCAAATCCAGCATTGATGGACAATTTAGAGAGAGCCAAGTATTTCATCACATATCTAGAACAAGAGAAAAAGCAGTTGAGTGATAAGCCAGTCCTCATGGAGCTGGAACTTCTCAAAATAAAAAGACAAAGTGATACGGGTAAGTTAGCAATGCAAGAGGAAGAGGCATCATCATTTTGACTCCAATTGAGAAGGAAATTGAGGGTGATAGAGAGATTTGGCTTGAAAGAGTCAATTTGCACTTAGAAAAGCTGCTGCAAAAGGCTAATAGAGACAACCAGATCATCAGGCACATGTCCTACCACTGCAGGACCCGGAACAAAGCAATATAAGGGTCAAACAGATGAAAGCAAGGGTAAGACGGGCTCTAAAAGGCAAAAAAGAGGAGGATAGGCTTAGGTTGCTTGCTAAAGCTTCCTTAGCTCATCAGGATACTTGATGATGGTGCTACTCACCAATTTTGGTCAAGTTTGGAGGAGCTTTTGTCATTTGCAAATTTTGAAAATTTTAAACATAGAAAATCTGGCTCAACGTGCGCTTTTCCTAGGGGCACCCAATGGACAAATGGCTTGCATTTTTGGATTCAGAGTGATGAGTACATGCACCCTATGCATTTTCTAAGTTTTTGGGGCAAAACTGGTAAACCAAAAAGTCAAAAAACGCGCCAAAAATGACCTTTCTACCACTTTTTGGACACACAGAAGAAATATTGGGAGAATCAACTTTTGAGGGGTCAAATGAGCTTAAAATGAATAAAATCCAGATAGTTTGGAAAGTAGACTTGGATATCTTTTGAATGAGCTATCATGAGCTCAATTTGGATGCCTGGAAGGCCTCCAAAAGGGACCTGAAAGTGGCACTTTGCGTAAGGCCAGTGGCGCTGCGCGTAGTACAAATTTTGCATAGGATTGCCATTTCACTGTGTTTTGACTATGTTCATGGATTATTTCTCATGGAGGATGTTTTAATACTGTAAATGATTACTTGGCTGGTAAATATGATGGATAATTAGTAGTAGAGGATAGATTTAGTAGACTAAAAGTCATTGTGAGCACAAATGAATCAATTTCCTCACTTTTAGAGGCAAGTTGCTAGGATGCCTAGATTCCAGTTTCTTGTTCAGTGTTGGTTATATTAGCTCCTCATCTTAGGGATTCGACCCCTGAGGATGGGAGGAGGTTGAAACAATGTTTATATCTTCTTCTTCTTTCTCATTGTAAAGGGTTTGACTCAGTTGGATTCTTATGCTTTGAAGAGACATCTTTTGTGTCAGTTTAGCAGGAGATTAATGAAAGATTGCAGCTATTTCTTTGGGATCCATGTGGTATGATGTCCAGTTCCTTTTTTCTTATGTTATCATGTATTAGAATGTATTGCTGACTCCATTTCATCATTTCATTTCCTTTATGTGAATGTATACAAGTCTGAGAGGCAGAATCCATAACTTTTATGCTCTGTTTTGCGTAGTCATTTCACAGTCTATGTTTTCTTCAGTTTAGGAAGAATCCATGAGGTTTACACGCTCTTCCTAGCTCCTCACTTGTCTTTTCACCTTATCCATCAAACCCTAAGGTTCTGATTGTTGTGCCTACCTTTCCCCATCGAACACCCTGTAGTTTTGACCTTATTTCCTTGCCCTAATTGTTTGGCTCCTCCCGATCTAGCAAAACCCTTCAAAATCAAATTAAACCTTGTGCTACTATACCTAGCCTAATATCATTTTCTTGATCCAGTCATCTCGACTGAGATCCTTACAGAGAGAGCCCTCTCCTGGCCTTGTAGGGCTATCTATTTGGCTAAGCGTGGTTTGTGGTTACCCTGGCATTGCCTTCCTTCAGCCTGAGGTTCAATCCAGATGATAACATATTGGCGACCATACTGGGGAATGTGGTTTTATGTTCTTTAGACAAATGTATCAAGTTTAGATCTGATTTTTTATGGTGGACAATGATCAAACATTGGAAGACTGAAATCATTCACCTGGCGACTCTAAATTAGTTTCGAGATCAGATCCAAGGACTCCAATGGAGGATGAACCCGGCCAATAGAAACATGAAAGGACAATATGGAAAGATCAAGTATTCAAGTTCGAATTTCATCCGATACATTATGTTCTTTTTTATAAATTATTTCTTCTCTTTTCCTGAGAATGTCAAGAAGGTTTTACAAAGTATACTGTATTTGATAAAAGATCCTAGACCTGCATTTGATTCTTTCCCTTTGAAGATTGTGGATACAAAATATTTGCATGCATTTGATCTTGATCAAGACCCTTCTTCCGAATCTTATGATGACCATCTTCAAACTGATGAGCCTCAAGAGATCAAGAATAATTCTATAGCTTTTGTATATATTCCTATACCTTGTAAAATTCCAGATAGATACAAGCCTCTGATTTTACCTCCTATATCCCATGGTTTCCCTAAAAATAATTACCTAACCAAGATTTGATGGTGAATGTGACAACATCACTGCTGAGAGACATGTACTGGATTTTGAGTCTTTTCTTGACCTTTTTGAACTTGATGAAGAGGATGTCAATATTAGGTTTTTTGCTGTTTCTTTACAAGGCAAAGTCAAGAGTTGGTTCAAAACCCTGCCTGATGCGAGCATCTCAGATTTCCAACAGTTTGTCAAAATTTTCCTCGACAAGTGGGTAGTCAAACAAAACCCTTTCTTGATTATAGAAGAGTATAACCAACTGAAAAGACTGCCAGGGGAGATTGTACAACAGTTTTCTACTAGGTTTAAACAAGTCTATTTTTCAATGCCTGTTAATATAAGACTTCCTCTTGGATCCACTCTCTTGCACTATCCGGAAGCCTTTGATCCGGAAATAGAGTTTCAGTTGAGAGAAAGGAACCTTGCAACACTTGAAGAGATGCAAAACAGTGCAGTAGATGTAGAGGCTAATCTGCTGATCAGAAGGGCAAAGTTGAAGGAATAAGAGATGAAGAACATAGATCCAGAGGAATCGTCATCTTTAGAGGTAAAGCTCGACATTTTGGCAACTGCAATGGAAGAGATGATGCAAAAGATCACCACAAGGAATGAGTATGATGTTCAAGACCATGGCTCGTTGATTGAAGAAAAACAAGTGGATGATCCAAAACATTTTCTTTCTTATCCTAGGTGTCATAGATCTGATAATGATTGTTTTATAGATCAGCTTGGAGAATAGAGATATGTTGATCTGACATGTATGCTTGATGATGTGTTTTGTGCTGATGATTTGCCTAAGTTTGATCAATATGATGATGATTATGTTCTCCAAACAGAAGCTAGTCTTGCAAACAAATCAACAGCTGGTTTGTGGAAGGAGGAAGTTCACTTTCAACAGCTCAAATACAGTTATCAACCGATGCATATCAGCTATGGAAGTGAGGAGGAAAGTGCAGAAAATTTTGAAGTAAGTGAAGGATATTTTCCTTTTTTGTTTTACTTCGTTTCAGTTCATCAGAGACGACTTTCATGCAATCAGAAATCAACCGTCGATAAGTTTTGATCTTGGCCATCTAGAGGGCAATGAAATCCTTGTTCAAAACTTCCCATATCTAGATTTGTAGCCCTAGAATGCCATTGAATGTCAGGTTGTAGATGAAGACTTGGAAACTGGAACATATGATCAAATGATGCAAGATGATTCCGTACCATTATGTTTTGAATCATTTTAGTTTTTGAAGGGAAATTTGCATAGTATATCTTCAATAAAGGATGAACAACCTGTAGAAAATCATGCAATCTCATTGGAACCAATAGAAAATGGGTTGCAACATTCTTTTCAAGTTTTTCATGATCCAATACTTGATGTGTTGGATGATATCTTTAGTCAAAGTCATTCTTCATTAGCTAACTGTGAGCTTGAAAAAAATATTGATACAAACTTGATCCGGCAGTCGGTTTCTCTGTCCTTTTCAGCAGGAGTCTCGTCATAAAGCTCAGATGAAAGTTTGCATTCATGGTATGAGGAGAAGCGAAGTAATCCATTGGATGAGCTAAGTCCCAGTGAACATGAATTTCAAGATCCTTATGCAGTATTTTTGGAGTTAGGTAGAGAATCCATATTATTCAATCTGGGAAAATTTGGACTTGTTTACGAGTTTTCATGGGAGTTGCATTTCAGTAGTTCTCTCTTGTTGCTCATAAGCAAGCACCTACGGAGAATTCAACTAGCAGACAAAATGCTTACATGGTTGCATTGGTTATACCATTTCACTTGATCAGGTTAGGAATGGATCACTTAGAGTGGGGTGTGATTAATAAGCTCACAAAAGTGAGCATGATTCAATCAGTTTCAGAGTCATTTTGTGTCAACAAGTTGTCGGTTTTTGGTCATGCATTTCAGTTTGAGTTTTTGATCAGATTGGCCCACATGGATAAGGCTACTTGGTCTACGGTGTTCTTCACACCTAAAAGGAGCTGCCATCCCCAATAAGGCCAATGTTAGTGTCAGTCTTTGCAGCCTTCCACCAATGATCAAATATGCTCTTATAAAGTGGTCTTGGGGTGTAAAAGTCAAATGTTTGTCATTTCAGTGAGTCTTCAAGTAAAATTTGGTCATTAGGTATTAGGTCTAGGATTGTTTTCACTCCTTCCAAAATTTTCCAAGTACTGGTCCATGTTGCCATTCGGCTGAGTGTACCATCATTCAAATAGTTTTCATCATTATTTCAAGTTCCAATGGGTCATTTTACACCTTGTTTGTGCTTCCTTTGTGCTTGGTAAGGCTCATTTCCCTCTCCTAGGGTTTTGAAGGCAATTTTTCTTGGTTTCATGAATCCGATGGTCAAATCATCAACAAAACTTGTATCATGGTGTTCATACACCTTCCGCTATCCTTAATATACATTCTTAAACATTTACCATCACCTATATCCCTCAAATTCATCATTTTCCCACAAACCCTAGCATATTGCTATAATTTGACACTTTTCTAGGCTAGGTCTGTGTTTTTCCCTTTTGAACCCCTTCTCCTCACTCAATCCTTGAAATTCCACTTTCCCCTGCTTCCCAAAATACCTCCCTACTTCCCAATTTTTTCTCAAGAATTTGGAATTCCCTCATCCCATTCATTTCCAGTCATTTCTACAAATCCTCTGTTCCACGCATCGGGATAGGTATTATTCAAATGATGTTTATGAGCAAGAAAAGCTGAATTTGACAAAAGTGAGAGAGGTTTTTGCCCATCATCAACCTAAGAAGAAAAAATTCCTTCAGTTTTTACACAGGTCTCATGGTTTGGGAGAAATGTCCAAACAATCATTTGCCACAAGAGAGTTGCTGCACTTCTGAAGTGACCTTGGGAAAGTTAATCTTTCTCCTAGTTGAAGTGTCCAAATGACTTTATTGATGAGTCAAACGATAATTAGACAAACATATCTTTCCAATGAGCTATCATGCACTCAATTTGGAGTTGAGGAAGACCTCCAACAGTTGACTGCAACAACACTCCTCATTTTGGCAGCCTCATTTTACACATTTTGACCAGTCTTGGGAGATTGAGCTTTTGAGAGGGTAAAGGAGATCCAAATTAAAAAATTCAAGATGTTATGGGAAGTAGACAGGAAGAGATTTCCAACGAGATATCATAGGCTCAATTTGGACACCAAGAAGGTAGTCAAAATCAACCTCCAATTTGGAGGAAAAAATGGAAGTGGCGTTGCACATTCAGGCCAGAGCGCTGCGCATACAGACTGAGCACTGCACATAGGGCGGTTTTGGCAGTGGAGAAAACAATGGTGTTGCGCTTATAGAAGGGTGTTGCGTGCCTGTAGGTGGTGCTACGTGTTGGGTCAACAAGGGCCAAAAGACCTCCTGCCACCTCAAAAAACTTCAGGATTGCCCACCTTCCCTTCATACAAGTAAGTTTTCCTCCCATACTACATTGTTGGTTTGCAATCAAACTTTTAAGCATAATTCCCCATGGAAAATGTGAAACCCTAAATTCCTCCTTGGTTATGCCTAAAATCCTAACCCCAATTATTCCTCCTATCACCTATCACTAAAACTCTAAACTCTTTCCCTATATCATTCCATAACATCCACATCCCTTTATCCTTCTTCCCAAAAAGCAATATCTCAAACAAACCAAGCCCTCTCGCTCATTTTTATGATTCATACTCCCTCATTCATTTTCTAGCCCACAAGGTCTCCTATCCTTCCCTCACTCCTAGTCACCCTTGCTCATTCCCTTCATCCCTTTTCTAGGATTACATAGCCTTAGAAGTTGCAAACATGGATAGAGGAGACAAAGACTATGAGGAGGAAAACATTGGCAGTGACAATTCAACAGATAGTCCCAGACATCAAAGGAAACCACATAAAGGAGGCAGAATTATCAAGAAAGAGACTTTGATTTCACGGAGCATGATGAGCCAGAACAACATTATATTCATCATGGCATAGAAACAATTGACTTCGAGGCTCAGGATGAAGCAACAATAGAGAACATCATCATATAGGAGAAAGAGGCTCAAATCCAAGCATTGATGGAAAATTTAGAGAGATCCAAGGATGTCATCACATATCTGGAACAAGAGAACAAGCAACTGAGTGATAAGCAAGTCCTCATGGAGCTGGAACTTCTCAAAATAAAAAGACAAAGTGACAAGGGTAAGTTAGCAATATAAGAGGAAGAGGCACCGGTCACTTTGACTCCAATTGAGAAGGAAATTGAGGGTGATGGAGAGATTTGGCTTGAAAGAATCAATTTGCAATTATAAAATATGTTGCAAAAGGCCAATAGAGACAACTAGATCATAAGGTAGATGGCCTACCACGATAGTACTCGGAACAAAATTTGCAATATAAGGGTCAAACAGATGGAAGCAAGGGTAAGACGGGCTCTAAAAGGCAAAAAAGAGGAGGATAGGCTTAGGTTTCTTGTTGAAGCTTCCTTGGCTCATCAAGATACTTGATAATGGTGCTTCTCAACAATTTTGGTCAACTTTGGAGGCGTTTTTGTCATTTGCAAATTTTGAAAATTTTAAACACAGAAAATTTGGCTCAAAGCGCAGCACCACTGGCGTTGTGCTTTTCCTAGGGTCACCCAATGGACACATGGCTTGCATTTTTGGATTCATAATGATGAGTGCATGCACCTTATGCATTCGCTAAGTTTTTTGGGTAGAACTGGTCGACCAAAAAGTCAAAAAACACCCCAAAAATGACCTTTCTACCACTTTGTGGACACACAAAAGCAGTCTTGGGAGAATCAACTTTTGACGGGTAAAATGAGCTTCCAATGAAGAAATTAAAAATATTTTGGAAAGTAGACTTGAATATCTTTCCAATGAGTTATCATGAGTTCAATTTGGATGCTTGGAAGGCCTCCAAAAGGGACCTGAAAGTGGCGCTGCGCGTAGGACAAATTTTGCATAGGATTGCCATTTCACTGTGATTTGTCTGTGTTCATGGGTTCTTTCTCATGGAGGATGTTTTAATACTATAAATGATGACTTGGCTTGTAAATATGATGGATAATCAGTAGTAGAGGATAGATTCATTAGATTAAAAGTCATTTTGAGCACAAATGAATTAGTTTCCTCAGTTTTAGAAGCAAGTTGTTAGGATGCCTAGATTCTAGTTTCTTATTCAATGTTGGTTAGGTTAGCTCCTCATCTTAGGGATTCGACCCCTGAGGATGGGAGGAGTTTGAAACAATGTCGATATCTTCTTCTTCTTTCTCATTGTAAAGAGTTGGACTCAGTTGGATGCTTATGGTTTGAAGAGACATCTTTTTATATCAGTTTAGCAGGAGATTAATGAAAGATTACAGCTATTTCTTTCGGATCCATGTGGTATGATTTCCAGTTTAGTTTTTCTTGTGTTAGAATGTGTTAGAATATATTGTTGACTCCATTTCATCATTTCATTGCCTTTCTGTGAATGTATACAAGTCTGAGAGGCAAAACCCATAACTTTTATGCTCTGTTTTGGGTAGACATTTCACAGTCTGTATTTTATTCAATTTAGGAAGAATCCATGAGGTTTACATGCTCTTCCTAGCTCCTCACCTGTCTTTTCACCTCATCCATCAAACCCTAAGGTTCTAATCGTTGTGCCTACCTTGCCCCATCGAACACCCTGTAGTTTTGACCTAATTTCCTTGCCCTAACTGTTTGCTTTTCCTGATCCAGCAAAACCCTTCAAAATCAAATCAAACCTTGTGCTACTATACCTAGCCTAATATTATTTTCTTGATCCAATTATCTCGGCTGAGATCCTTATGGAGAGAGCCCTCTCCTAGCCTAGTAGGGCTAGCTACTTGGCTAAGCGTGGTTTGTGGTTACCCTAACATTGCCTTTCTTCAGCTTGAGGTTCTATCCAGGTGATAACAGAGTGGAGTGAGATGAGGATGAGTGGAGTATGATGTGAGGGTGAGTGAGGTGGATGTACGGGAAGAATAAGGAGTGAACCAAAAACTTAGGTTAAAAATTTGTTACCCATCGCATAAAACTAAAAATCGCGTATCGAAGTTTTAATACCTTTGCATAAAAAACAAAAATTTTATTTGCGATATTCGATTTGCAATGTATCGCAATATCGCATCGCAATTTTTGATCGTGTTTTTTTTTAATCAGAGTTTTTGGAAGGAAGCAAGTAATATGAATTGGGGCCCACGTGGAATTAATAATCCTGAAAATTGGACTATAACCACTTGGCAATTTTGATAATCTGGTCTTGGCAATTTGTTTTAGAATAATAAATTGGAGTAAATTACCAAGATTCTTAAATACGTATTCATTCATTGTATGATTTAGCTGGGTCATTTTGTAGGACCGTTAATGAAAAAATGAAAAATTAATAAAAGTTAACTAAAAGTCAATATTTACAATGAATGACTATTTAACTCAATTAGTTACAAAAAATTGAAATATTATACATTTATTTACATTTTTAGTCCTAGTGAGAAAATGATCAAACTTCAAAAGAGTGCTATTTACAACCCGGTTGACCAAATGAGTCGAAACAAGTATCGATGGAAAGCTTGTGAAAAGTCAAATTCAATGAAACAATCAAACATAAATCCAACGAAAAAAATGATAAAATTATAAGACAATCTTAAATGAAAATAAAAAAAGATTCTTAGCCAAAAATTTATAGAGAGGGTCCCTATTATTTGAGTAGATAAAAATTAAAAAAAAATGGGAGGAGTGTGTTTTACCACAACAATGGCGACACATGGAAGAAGAACCAGTTATCTATGTTTTATATGAATGAGATTTTCTGAAAATTAAAGTAAAAATAATTAAAGAAGAGAGAATTATTTTTGAAATGTTTGACTTGGTTTATTAGTTTGAATAAAAACAAGAATCATTTAAGTATAATTTTTCTTAAAATTCCTCATAAATCAAAATATCTCATAACTCTATATCAGTCTTTAATTAGTTGTAGAGATAAAGCAGGGGTCACTTTACAACTTAGCTTTTAAAATATACTCATTTGTCACAGGTAGATCCACTGCTGCTAGCAAACATCTATAGTCTCGACAGGGTCACATTTTAATCATCAACGATTCAGAATCCCATCTATTTAAGAATTATTGACCTAGAGATAAATCCATTTATATATGTTTATTTTCTTTTTATTTCTTTTTATTTTGTAGTTCTTAAAATCCATTGTCTTGGTTTGGTAGCTAGATAGTTGACAATGCCATTCACTGGTTATAATTGGACTAAACAAGCTGGCTCTTGATGAGACCCCTTGTCTTATAATTCTTTGCAATCATAAGCCATTACCTTGGTTTGTTTACCAATGTTGGTAATGTCAGCTTATTTTTCCCCTATGATCATGGTAAGCAGGCTCATGATGAGACCTCTTATCTTTTAAGTTTAAATATTTTTGTGGATTACACTTTAGAAAAACAATAATTTTTGGACAGGGAGAATTATTGACTCCTGAAGAGTTAAGAATGACAATTTCAGAGTTAAGGGTGCTTCACTGTAAAATGTCTTTACTTTGTTAAAAATAACTTTTCTTGACTGATAATAGAATTTTGAAATATCTTAATAAAATATTGAAATCTCAAAATAATTACAATTTTGATGAAACAAGAAATTTCTCAGAGTTTATGATACTTTGTCAACTTCTCTTGTTTTGTAATCTCTTCCCTAAGTATGTTTACCTTTATAATAAGAAAAACAAACTTTATTAAGAGATTTAAGAAAAATCCAATAGTAGACTATTAACATTCTTTTTTTGTGTATGCCGACCATTGTTTAGTAACAAAAAGGCTTTTCGTATAAATTATGGCAGAGTCACTAAAATCAAAACTAAAAAATAAAAGAAAAAAATTCCTAATCTGAATTGATAAAAGAAATCAACAAACAAAAATAAAAATAAAAAAGGTAAGAGCAGAAAGGAAAATCCAAGTTTTTAAAAGATAAACTCCAACAAGAATGTTTATACCAATGTATCAACAAAATGAAGTAAAAGAAAATAATCATGTAACTATTCAATCTTATGTTGAGATTCAGATAAATTTTACCTTGCAGGGTTATAAGCGTTTTAGGCTTCAGATAACAGTGATGATAAAATTACAATGAAAACATTTATGTCTGGTGTCAATATTTTTATTTCAAAGCATCATCTTAATCATTTTATAATAGAAAAGAATGCTTAAAGAAACAATCTAAAGGTTCAGAAACTTCCTAGTGTAGTTGTTTCGACGAAGATTATCACTTCTTCTTAAAAGCAAACCAGGAAAAGAGTATAGGGCTTCAAAATTTGATATGGTGGAGGACTGAAAGCTTTTATGAAGAGCTGCAAAACAGATTTTTATATTAGCAGAATTTAAAAATAAAAATGAAACTAAAGTAAAGTAATGAAAATAAATGAAAGTGGGCATATGAAACTTACCATTGGAGAACTGTATTTAATCTTACTTGTGAGGTATCATCTTCTGCAATGCTATCTAACTTCTTATTTTAATTAAAATCAAAAGCTTGAAGAAGTTGAATTAACCGTAATATTATAAACCAAAATCATTATTTGTTTTATTTAAACCAAAGCAAGCAGTAAACTATAAGGAGATAATGATATGCATTCAGGGAACCGAAAGTAAAACAAATCCATCAGAAATGAGAACGAAATTATGCTTCTTAATGAAGTGCAACGATGAATTCTCATAGTATTATAAGTTTCATATCAACCCTATTTCCATAAATTGTCCAGAATTAAGACCAAATCCAAGATAATGAAATTTATATGTATAGATGGGAATGTCTTAAATTTCATACAAAATATGGTGTGGTATATCTAAAAATGAAATATAAGAGAAATCAAAATGATCTAACCTTGTTGCAAATTTCCTATTAATTGCTTTAATACCATAGTGATTACCTAATATTGCCTTAAAATATTTTATACAACGCAATGCCTCAGCAGATGTTTCGCTTCGCAAGTTTCTTTGCCATACTTAAATTTCAATCTGCGATTTTTTACCTTTTCCGACATGAGATATAACGATTGAATGTTAATGGCAAAGGGGCATGTATCAGAGTCTATCGCATCAGAAAATATTAATATAAGGCTTCATTTGAGTTTTTCGACAAGATATATTTGTTGCAGTGGAAAATTTGTGATATGGACATATGCGATGTGAAAATATGTGATGCAACGGGGTGATGGCAATATCGAAGAATTGTTATATTGGGAAATAGTCACATTGCACATCACGCTTTGCACATCGTACATCGCAGATTCGGAATTGTGATATGAGCATATATAATAAAAATTACGATGAAGAAATTGCGATATCGGCATATTGGGACATTGGGAAATAGTCATGTTGGAAATGCCAATATTATTCTGTGACTGCGGGGATGCGATGGATGACGTGGCAAATTGGTGGGACCAGGTTTGGATCTTAAAAGAAATCGGTGATCGGAAAATTTAAGTACATGATGTAACATTGTTGATATGCCTATGTGTGATGAAGAACAAACCCGATAAATTTATTATGTGTATTTAATATTGTATCAGATCCAGAACATTGGGACTATTAAACCTATGCCCCTGCCATTATTGCGATTGAATGGATGCAATATTTTTAACGAACTTGATTTAAATTTTATATCGGCTCTGGAATTGTGTGAACATAACAATATTGGAAAAGTCAACTATCGGATATGCGAGATGCGAAATGCAAAATACGATATGATAAATGTGGAATTTTGTGAGAGAATGAGTGTAAAAGAACATCAAAGGTCTTGTATCAACAATTTTTTTATCAGTAAATGCAAAGAGTCGCTTCCGATGGAATATTGTGATACAAATAGTTGTGATATGGATGATGTAATAATGAAAGGAAAGAATTGACGAAGATGAGCGAGAAGGGAATATCACAAATGTATATTCATCATAGTATCAGTGATATGAAAGTCAAGTTGAAATATTTCAATATGAATTTTGCAATAATGTTTTAAAGGCCTATTGGGTTTTTTAATGAATGAAAGAAAAAATAAAGAATGCTCAAATTTTAATGAACAAATAAAATTTCCCTGAACCTTTTACGGATTTGAAATGGGTTCGTTACTTACTTCAAGTTTTTGAAAATGAATGAAAACTTGCAAATGAAACAAAACGAGAATAAGAAATAAACTAAGGAAAAGGAAAAACCAACAATAGATGAAAATGAACTGATGAATGCGTACCTGGAAGAAAATTGTCTATAAATTTTATCTCATGAATCTTTAATTTTTTTCATGGATTTCTCAAAATTCGAATTTTATTCAAAATCATCTCATTATTTATTCTAAATTAGAGTGTGCAATCAGCTTAAAGAAAATCATTTATTCATGTCCAGGAAATCTGAAATTCATAGAATTCACTAGAAATGTAAATGAAAATATGCTCCCTTTTGAATTGCAACAGTAATTATTACCTTTGCTCATTCTGAATTAACTTAACCGAAGTTTGTA
The DNA here is from genome assembly GCA_000404065.3 of Pinus taeda. Taxonomy (NCBI): domain Eukaryota; kingdom Viridiplantae; phylum Streptophyta; class Pinopsida; order Pinales; family Pinaceae; genus Pinus; species Pinus taeda. The sequence goes on along the minus strand of APFE030953786.1, from coordinate 206,048 downwards.
TTGTTAAAGTGGTTGTTCAATAATGTCTTTAGTAAATAAATATGGTGCCTATTACAACATCAAATAATACACTAAAGATCAGAATAGAATATGGCGACTGATTATGAAGAATATCAACACAGATTCATATGTGTGCACACAACAAAATGGACACCCTTAAGGTCATTTTGACAAATTTTGAGGAAGATAAGATGAACTTCATGTTTTTATAGCAAAAAGTAAGACCGATTAATAATAATCAAATTAGCATTAAGCTTGCAAGCTTAGACGGTCATATATTTTACGGGACATTGATATCAGGAAGCTTTTGCATCATCAAAATTTTCAACATAACAACCTAAGAAGAAAATCTTAGAAGGAAATGTCAAAATAGAGAAAAGTGGCTTTGAGGTGATATGTGCCAAGTGCATACTCAATTAAATTTAGTGAAGACATTATTCGAAATAGGCAGAGATGTAGTCATGGGTAGAGGTATTGCTGCAAGAAATTTTTGATTTAAAGATGGGAAGAAAAAATAAAAACGTTTCTGATGAGAGGAAAATATTTCTCTGAACATGTATATGATATGAGAAGGGTTGATTGCTTGCTTTATTTTTATATGTGGAATTGTTAAAAATAAATTAACTATATAAGCAACCTAACTACATTAATTCTACTCCTATCCTAACTATGTACATGAAAATGACTAGGTATAGTCATATTTCCAATGTAACCACTCTCTCATTTTAATTCCTACATATATGTACAGTTCCAATATTAGTAATAGAAATACAAATCTAATTAAAGTAAGAAAGCTAAATATAAAAGCAAAATGTACAGTTATTGTTAGAAACTTATTTAAAATCTCCTTCTTTTGAAATGCCTTTTTCAACTGGATTTCAATTGGATCATAGAAATCTGAATGGATTTCCATTAATGGTTAGAAGAGATTAAAAAGAGAAGATAATAGGCCGGATTGTGGATATGATCTTTTAGATTCACAAGCCTAAAAAAATTGTTAGTGTTATGTGTAAGTGTTAAACTATTAACAATCTTCCATGAAGGAAAACTTTCCAAATATTTTTCAAATGAGTTAATGAAAAATGAATGGAAATCTGTTAGATACAATGGAAGATTATTAATTGAATTAGTTTGCTGGTCAGATTGTAAAAATAAACTCTCTTGTTGATACTGTTTTTGAGAAGATAGAAGTTTTTGATAAAAAATTAGCATCGATTGAAATTGAAATATTGATAGCTTTTGATGTTCATGATTATAATATGAAACTTCAATTTCCCAATAAGGCAATGCATCAATTGAGTGTTTGATAGTGTGATATTCAATATGCTAGCGTAAAGTATCAAAAATTTGGAAAATAAAATCAGAAGTTAAATATGATTTTAAACAAAATAAGTGAGGAAACAAAAATAAAATAAAATCACTATTGGTACAAATAATGTTACAATACAATTGGGATTGTTTTGAAATAATTTCTTTTTTCACAAGGTTTGGTCAAAATAATGGAATTTGAATGATTTTCAATTCCAACTTGTGAATTAGAAAGAGAATTATGACCATGAATAGGAATGAGAGCTTGATCATGATATGAATCATAAATTGGAATGATTTCTTGGATGTCGAAATCATGAAGATAATTCGCTGCTTGAGAATTAGGATTAGTTGGAATAATTTCTGAATTAAGGCATTCTTTATTCTTATACTTGTTTTAATTTTTCTCATAAGGATTGACTTGATAAGAATACAAATCAACATCTTCATTGTCAGAGTAATTATCATAAATGACTTCACGATATTTATTAGAATTCCCCTTGATCTCATCCAATGTATCAAAACAAGAAGGAATATAAAGTACATGTTTATTAATGTCAAAAGAATGATCAATTATTGTTTCTCTATCTTGATAAAAACTAATTGGCATTTCATTTAGATCAGCCTCTCTATTTTCTGAAATATCATTAATAGAAAGAGGGGCAAAATTAACATCAGTAAAAATATTAGGATAAAGGGAAAAATGAGAATTAGAAATAATGAATTCAAAAGTTTATCTATTTGAGAACTCTTGTGCATTCTATTCATTATAAATTTCAGATTCTAGATCATTCCTTTGTGTACTTATGCTTTCTTCAGAAGAAGGTTGGTTTGCTGCTCTGAATTTGCCATTTTCTCATCATGAAAGAATTCAGAAATTGGTACAGTAGTTTGTGTGTTATTGGTTACTTTGATTGTTGCTTGTACTTGTTGATTTGCGATTTGATTTTCTGAATTCAATGCAGAGTAATTTTTAGATTTCAAGGCGACTCTTTCTTCAAAATTGTTGTTGTTGTCTTCTTGCATTTGGATAAAAATATTTTCCAAGCTTTGTGAGACCACTTCATCATAATTTATTTGCACATCCATATTGGAATTCTCATTTATGTTGGAAGGGGATGTAACAACGCGTGAATTAATTTCATATGGATTATGAATGGGACGAAGAGAACAAATATGTTCAAACTAATTTAATGATTCTTCTTCCAGAAGTTTATCTTCAATTTTAAATTTTAAACGATTCAAACGAAATCGAATATTAAAATCAATAACAAACTCATTTTCAAACCTTCGTAGATATTCAATTCCATCACATACCTTTTCATAATCATAGCCGTCAAATTTACAAATGAAAATTGTAACAAATTGATCCCAATTATGAATAGAGGCAACTGGAAGCAATTTACACCAGCTTATGGCTTTTTCCAAGAATGTAAGAGTAAAAATTCTGCATAAAATACCTTCATCAATTTCTTGAAAAGTAGAATTAGAAATTTTTTGAATAAATTTAAAGATGGAATTAAAAGCAGAATAATTTGTCTTACCATTAAACTTTACTTGAGACAAGAGTCTTACCACTTCGGGTGGAGTATTGGAAGATGCATGTCCATGGATACAACTCCAAATTGGAAGTTTAAGAGGAGCCATCTTGATTAAATAAAATGTTAAAATTCAAAAGACTCCAATAGACAACAAGTTTCAGGCCCTCCTTCTAGGGCCAAAATGTTGAAGCCTCGAAATTCATTGCAACAACATGGGGGATGACCACTCAGTTTGGTCCTTAAAGTAGCTCCTATTTCGTTTGGAATGGTGGTTCCAACTGGTTCAACTAGGTCTAGTTACCTCCTCTCAATATCCACTGGATTGAAAATATGACTTTCATTCATCAATGGAGAGGAGACATCAGATCAACCCTCTTGCTGATCGGGCAAGGAATTGATCCTTAAGCTGATTTGGGGCTCAGCCAAGCCACTACTAAAGTTTTCCTCTTTGGGAAGAGGACTTAAAAGAATGTCGAAATTAATCTAAATACAAACTTATTCTAAGATGCAAGCAAAATGAACTATCTTAATCTTATCTCAATTAGGAAAATATATATCTAACCCAATTAAGAGCAAGATAATTTTAAATAATTGGGACTTAAATATGTCTGGTTTAATGAATATCAAGTTAATGAAGTAGTTCAATTAACTGACATTATGAATACCGAAACACATCCTATTGAGACCTCTTAATTGAAATAATCAATCAAAAACACTCAAGAAGAAGTTTGCAAAATGATATTGATCATTTAATCAGTAACTTGAATAATTAAATAATAATACACAAAAGAAGTTCACAACATATCACTATTCAATAAATCTGTTTTATAAGACAGATATCTAAATAAATAGTTACTTAGAGATCATAATTTAATCCATAAGAGTAGAGATACATAATAACATAAAATTGAGACAAATTACCCATATTGACAAAAGTGCACTAACATGGAAGTAAATTGACACATTCGGAGCTTTAATACCTTTGCATAAAAAACAAAAATTTTATTTACGATATGGATTTGAGATGTATTACAATCGCAATATCACATCGCAATTTTTTATCGTGTTTTTTTTAATCGCAATTTTTGGAAGGAAGCAAGTGATACGAATTGGGGGCCACGTGGAATTAATAATCTTACAAATTGGACTATAGCCACTTTGCAATTTTGAGAATCTGGTCTTGGCAATTTGTTTTAGAATAATAAATTGGAGTAAATTACCAAGATTCTGAAACACGTTTTCATCCGTTGTATGATTTAGCCGGGTCATTTTGTAGGACCGTTAATGAAAAAATGAAAAATTAATAAAAGTCAACTAAAAGTCAATATTTACAATGAATGACTATTTAACTCAATTAATTACAAAAAATTGAAATATTATATATTTATTTACATTTTTAGTCCAAGCGAGAAAATGATCAAACTTGATTAGTTAAGATGGAGGGGCCGACGATCGGGCAGGTCTGGTTCTAGGGTTTAACGAAACAAGCTATAGTGAGTACCAAGCATCCATGGAAACACAAGGAGGAGGGAGCTCCACTCCCTCCTACAGTTATATGGTAGCTAACAGAGGAAGAGGAGGGAAAAAGAACAAACCTCCACAGCCCTTGGAGGTCAAGACAAAAGACTCAGAAACTCAGAAGGCATGAGGTAGCAAAACCAATGCAAATCAAGGGGCCCACAAAGAGGACTGTCGGGAGGAGAAAGAGGAAGACAGAGGTTAAGACTCAAAGAACAGAGCTAAGATGGGGCACTGTAAACCCAAGACCACAACTAAACCTCGAGTTATTCTGAATGATCCAACTCTACAAGCGCACAGGGATCACATGGCTAACTATGCCATCATATGTAAATTTATGGGAATCTGGCCATAAGAGAAAGCGTTGTACACTTGGATAAAATACAAATGGAAACCAAATGGGGAGTTAAATATTCATCTTGGATCGAAATGTTTTTTCACTGTGGTGTTTACGAACATGGAAGACAGGGACAAAATCTTTAAAGGAGGACCATACTTCTTTGTAGTTGCTAGACTCTATATGAGGCCATGGACGATGAACTTTGTGCCAGAACGAGAAACCTTCACTTCGCTACTGGTATGGATCCTACTATACTCCTTACCTTTAGATTACTGGATGCTAGAGCCTTTAAAAGCTATAGGCAATAAATTAGGTCATTTCTTAAAAATTTTAAAGGCAACTCTAAGGGGAAAATATACATCCTATGTTTGTATATGTGTGGAGATGGACCTATTAGGAGCCCTTCCAGATGAGTTCATTCTAGAAGTCTATGATGAGGAATGGGTTCAAGCAGTTGACTATGAACATATCCTGTTCAGATGTCACAAATGTCATGAGCATGGGCATCTATCCAGAGACTTTCCTCTCAATCGAAGGGATGAAAACCTAAATACCAACAAACGAAAAGACCAGACAGGTTTCACCAAAGTAGGAGGAAAAGGAAAAGGAGGAGGAAGGAAGACACAAAAGAACCCTAGTGTGAATGATAAAACAAAAAGTTACAACATTTTTGACATCTTAGTAGAAAAAGAAGCTGGGGGAGGGGATAAAGAGAGTGCAGAGAATCAGACAGCAAGGGGGAAATAAAAAGAGATCAACATGGAGTACATTCAAGAATAGAATGTAGACACGATGGACCCTTTGAGTACCATGGAAGTAGAAAAAGACCAAGAAATGACTCAAAGTGAAAGTGGTACAGAGGATCAAGATTTACAGGAGATCCTGGAAAGGGAGAACCTAGAGCTGGAAAAGTTTCTAGAACAGGGAGGCAACCTGGGAATAAACTCCATCCCTCAGGAGGACGTGGAGAAAGTCCAACAGATATTCCTTAGCAAGGCACATCAAACAGTTGCAGGAGTCAAAAGAGGACACGACAACTAGGAAAACAAAGGGACTTCCTCAATAGAATTAATAACAGGAAAACTAACAAAGAAACCAAGCAAAAGGAGGGGAAGAAAAAGACATAAAGAATTAATACTGGAGTGTGGCAAGCTCATGATTGATTCAATAAGGATGAAAGACCTTTCTAGTTACTCCTTTATAACCCCACCTCAATGAAAATCACAACCTGGAACATTAGAGGACTAGGGAGCAGAAGAAAACAGAGGAATCTCGGTAAAAGGATTAGAGAGGAAAAATTTGACATAGTATTCATACAGGAAACAAAATGCTCAGTGGAGAGGATCCGCGAAAAACATAGAAAATGGGTAAATAGATATGAATACCTTGAAGTTAAGGCAAATAAATCTGTTGGTGGTATTCTCACTCTCTAGGATCCACAGAAATTTGGTGTGATTGATGCGGAGGCATCCAGACATCACCTTTCACTGATTTTCCAACCGGTGGGTGACAAGCAATGTTACATGATCACCAATGTCTATGGTCCACAACCAATGGAGGACAAACTTCGACTCCTCACAACCCTGGAGGATATGAAAAAGAGATACCCAACTCTACCATGGATTCTTGGGGGTGATTTTAACATAACAAAATCACTCATGGAGAAGAAAGGAGGAACTAGAATACTTGGGAGAGACTCAATTGCCTTCCAAAACTTCATCACTAATATGAAATTGGTTGATATGGAAACAAGCAATAGAATCTTCACTTGGAATAACAAAAGAGGAGGTCCTACCCAAGTGGCCTCAAAATTGGATAGATTTATGGTTTCAGAGGAACTTCTTCTCAGGGGAAGCAGCATTACTGCACTCATACTACCTTTTGGGGGTTCAGATCACCGGCCTATCCAATTGGAAGCTTCCTTTTTTGGCAAACCAAGGAACACCCCCTTCAGGTTTGAGAATGCTTGGCTCATACGTTCAAATTTCCTCACAAATATTGAACAATGGTGGAAGGAAGGTCTTCACCTTCAAGGTACAAAGATGTTCCTGCTTCACTGCAAGTTCAAACACATTAAAGGTGGACTCAAAGAGTGGAACAAAAAGGAATTTGGTAACATATTCAAAGCTAAAGGAGAGGTGGAAAAGAAACTAAAGGAAATAAACCAGATTCTTATCACAGAAGGCTACACAGATGAAAGGAAAGAGATGGCAGAGTCACTCCAGCAGGAGTGGGACAACATATGCCTTCAAGAGGAAATACTCTGGAGACAGAAATCCAGAGTACAATGGATTAAAGGAGGGGAGAGAAACACCAAATTCTTTCACAGATCCACCATATCTCACCGAAACAACAATAGAATTGTGAAACTTACAGATCAACATGGTATAGAGAGAAACACTCATGAAGAGATGGAGAAGGTTCTAATCCAGCATTTTCAGAAAATTGCTGAGGAAACCTCGGAAGATAGATATCAGTTTACGAAAAAATTCACTTAGTACATCCCTAAATTGGTCACCAGAGAAGATAATTTCAATCTCAATAGACCAGTAATAGAGGAAGAAATCGAGGAAGCTGTGAAAGAGATGCAAAATGGGAAAGCACCAACCCCGGATGGCTTTAATGTGGACTTTTTCAAAGCTTGTTGGAGGATAGTGAAACAGGACATCCTGGAGGTAGTGGAAGACCGTCGAAGATTTAAGAAAGTCTTAAAGGCGCTCAATGAATCTTTCATAGCCTTAATCCCCAAACAGGAGAAGGCTACCTCTCCAGACAGATTTCGACCTATAGCATTATGCAATGTTATCTACAAATTTATATCCAAAGTCATTGCCAACCATCTCAAACCTCTCCTCCCAACCCTAGTGTCAAAGAAACAAATAGGCTATGTGGAAGGAAGACAAATTCTAGATAATATAATTCAAGCACATGAAATGGTTCATTCACTCACTACCAACAAACAGGAAGGAATGATAATCCAGTTGGACATAGCAAAGGCCTATGACAAACTTAGCTGGTCATACATAAGAGAAATTTTAAAAGCCTATGGCTTTGATCACAATTGGATTAAATGGGTTATGACGCTAGTCACCACAGCCAGCTGTTCAATTCTTCTCAATGGCGCTCCTTCCAAAACCTTCAAGCCTTCTAGAGGTCTCAGGCAAGGAGATCCTCTTTCTCCTTTCCTCTTCATTCTAATGATGGAAGGGTTAGGAAGAGCTATTAGAGTTGCTAAGGAGGAAGGTAGAATTCAGGGTCTCAGACTCACTCATGGTGGGGGCATGGTGACACATCAACAATTTGTTGATGACACTATGCTTCAAGGCACACCCACTGTTAAGGAAGCCAAAGCATTCAAACATACTCTAAGTGAATTTTCTAGGGCAACATGCACTGAGGTAAGTCTCACTAAATCAAAGATCTTCTTTTTCAATACAGATATTTCAATTTAAAGAAATCTTGCCAGAATTTTGGGCTTTCAAAGGGATACACTGCCTATGAAGTACCTGGGAGTTCCTCTCACTGACAAATCACTTCACAAGGATATCTGGGAGCCTGTTCTTAATAAGATAAAAGATAGGATCAACAAATGGACAAACAAAGCACTAAATTTAGCAGGGAGACTAGTTCTCACTAAGGCTGTCCTACAAAGTATCCCTATCTATATGCTATCTGCCATTCCAGCACCAGTCGATGAAATGACCAATATAAGAAACATTCAGAGAGACTTTCTCTGGGGGTAGTTGAAGAAAATAAGAAATGGGCCCTTGTGGCATGGGATGGAGTATGCAAACCTAAGTCTCATGGTGGCTTGGGTCTTCATGACCCAAGAATTCTAAATAGAGTTCTTGGTGCCAAAATCTGGTGGAGATGGCTGAACTAAATTCAAGCCCCTTGGGCAAAACTATGGAAGCACAAATATGCTAACGAATGGCAGGAGGAAAATCTAATCAAAATGACAGGACATGTAAAAGGTTCTGCAATTTGGAATAGGGCATGGGGGAACAGGGCCCTAGTCCAAAACCATAGTTTCTGGGAGATTAGAAATGGGAACCTAGCTTGGTTTTGGGAGGACAATTGGTAGCAGGAGGAGAATCTCCGAAGTGAATAATTAGTAGACATTCACACCGATACCATCAACAAAGGACTAAGATGGGTAAGTGACTATTGGGACCAAGCAAGGAATGATAAGAAATGGAGAACTTGGAAACTTCTAAATTATATTGGCATGGGCATGTTGCATACTCAAGCTACAGCCCTTCAAGGTCTTTTAGACAATAGACAAATCTTGAACTCAAACTTGAATGATCAACTAAGATGGGGAAAGAGCAAGACAGGTCTCTTCAATCTTAAGGAAGCCAAAAGAATAGATGCAAGGCTAAACCTTCCAGACACTGATAAGATGTGGAAAGAAATATGGGAAAATCCTCATTGGATGAAAGTCAAACTGTTCAAGTGGCTTGTTCAAAGGGCAAGATTCTGACATGGGATAACCTAAGAAAAAGAGGCTTTGTTGGCCCCTCAAGATGTCATTTATGCAGAAAACAAGAAGAAACTAGAAATCATCTACTGAATAGATGCACTTTCACCACAATACTTTGGAATTGGGTTGGAGAAGTCTTTGAACAGGCAGACAGAAATTTTAATGATATCACTACTACGTTGAAGAATTGGCAGAATTTTTTTCCGGACAATGAGATCATTAACTCTGCCTAGATACTGACCCCAGGAATCATAATCTGGAATGTCTAGAAGGAGCGCAACAACAAGATTTTCAAGGAGAAAACAAGTTCGATGAGCAGCATCCTAAAGATAATCCTTAAACAAATTAAAGAGACTATTCATATAATGGGGGGTGCAGCTATTGGCAAACCCATCGGTCAAAGAGAGGCCAGAATTCTTGTGAATTTACAACTCAAGGTTCAGCCCCCTTAGGGTTCTATGCAGATTAACAAAAAGACCTCAACAGACAAGTCTTCTTGGCAACCCCCTTCTCATGGCTTTTTAAAATTCAACATAGACGGGACTTCAAAAGGGAATCCAGGAGAAGCTGGTTATGGAGGGGTCTTGAGATATGAAGAAGGAAACATTTGAATCATCTTCCACAGTTATCTAGGAGAAGCAATCAACAATGTGGCTGAGCTCATGGCGATGGAATCATGCTTGGAAATACTACTCAAGCACAACATTCACAATGTCATCATTGAAGCTAACTCGGAATTAGTTATCAACTCAGTGAAGAGGATAAATGCTGGTGCTACTCCTGAGAAAATCTCAGAACATTGGCGGGTTCTGCAAGTCTACCAAAGAATCCAATTGCACCTATGAAGGCTGAGAACTCTTAGGTTGGTGCATGTTCGCAGGGAAGCCAACAAAGTTGCGAACTGGCTTGCAAATGAGGGAGTACGAAACAAGCATACCGACTTGTGCTATTGGTGGGCGGAGATTACGGATGATAGGCTAAAGGAAGGATGCTCATCCAGGGCCATCAGCGACCGACAACAGCATAAGGAAAAATCAAGAGACAAAATTTCCAAAGCAGAGCCACACGGAAGGGGTGTCGTCGATCTGGATTCATTATGAAATGTTATGACATATGTGAGGTCCTTTTTAGAATGCAGGTCTATGTCAATCTCCTTAACACAGGTAACAGCAAACCAACAGTCTCAGAGGGATGGCTGGAAGGAGGGATCTTCATCTTCCTTTGGCCCTTGCACCGGAAATCAGACTTTCTCGATAGGCGCAAAACCCCCGTTTGTTTTCCGGTGGTCACTTTACTACCCTCTGGGTAGTTTCCAGTTTATCGCAAGCGCTTTAGGCTGGAAGAGATTTTTCACAATCGGGAGCGATCCCACTCACCATGCGACACGTGGCTCTGGGTTGGGAGTAAATACCTCCCTCATTGCACACTAAATATCAGTGCTTTTAGTCTGCGCGATATGATCCCAAACCGTTGGATCATGCGAGGGCATTCAACGACCAGGATTGAATGTGCATGTTGGTGGAACCGATACAACGGTTATGTTTTGAGCTATTTGCCCGACCTCATGGAAATCGCGCGCAAATGGTGGATTTCGGGCAGTAAAAGGGATCGTTGGTTATGCCAAAAATGGACCCGATATGATTATAGATTATGGTTTACAGGATGCATCGGGTCCGATGTGTTGGTTAAAAGGTGAGCATGTTGGCCACCCGATATGTTTTTCATCCGCTAGATCTTTAGCTTAAGACCCAATGGTCAGTTTTGGACTGTTCGTTTGTTTTGGCTGCGTCCTTGGGTTCATTTTGTCATCTAGTGACCGGGGACTAGGATGGGCCTGTCCTTTTGGTGAGCCCCACCGCCGAGGTTGTTGATTCTATACTATTTTTATTTTTAATTGAATAAGAAGGATCTGCTCTTGCCTTAGCAAAAAAAAAAAGAGAAAATAATCAAACTTCAAAGGAGTGCCATTTACAACCCGGTTGACCGAATGATTTGAAAAAAGTGTCGATGTAAAGCTTGTAAAAAGTAAGATTCAATGAAACAATCAAAATATAAATATGACGAAAAAAAAAGTGATTAAATTGTAAGACAATCTTAAATGAAAGTTAAAAAATATTCTTAGCCAAAACTTTATAGAGAGGGTCCCCATTATTTGAGTACATAAAAAAAAAAAAATTGGGGGGGTTGTGTTTTACCACAACATGACCTTGTTCCATAATCGTCTCTCACAGGTGTCCAAAATTCTCTCAAGTTCCAAAACCAGAAGCCCCTCATCATCCAAGGGCGGTAACTCTGTAGCTGCTATCGCCTGCTGGCCTAGTGCCTTTTTGAGAAAAGACACCGTGAATATATTATGGATTCTACTCGTTGGAGATAGCTCCAGCTCATACACCACCTCTCCAAGCTACTTGGTAACCCAGTATGGTCCATAAAAATGGGGCTTAAAATTTTTGACCCCCCTTTGCTGGAGTGTGGGTTGTTTGTACGGTTGAAGCCTCAGGAAAACCAATTCGCCAAAACTCAAAATGCCTCTCTACTGTGCCCCTATCTGCATACAGTTTATGTTGGTTTAGCATAGTCTGTAAGTTATCCTTGAGAGATCGAAGTATATCCTGACTCTCGTTTATCCAATCCTTGGCCTTTAGGGCCCTGTTGTATCCAAACATCATGTGTGTGAAAGTCAATGCATCATAACCATATAAAGCCTAGAATGGGGACATACCTATCGACATGTGGTACGTTGTGTTGTAGCAGTATTCGCACAATTGCACCCACAGTATCCATGCACGTTTTTGACTCGTAATGTGGTTTCGTAAATAGCCCTCCAACCACTTGTTCACAATCTCTGTTTGGTCATCGATCTGGGGGTGATAACTAGTGCTTAGAGTAAGCTCGGTACCCAACATCCAGAATAATTCCTGCCAAAATCCTCCCATGATTCTGTTGTCCTAGTCACTAAAGATGGTCTTGGGGAGACCATGAAGTCAAAACACCCTAAAAAACGTTCAACCACCTGTGATGCTGAAGACTGAGTGGAAATAAAAAAGAAGTGGGAAAAATTGGTCAATCTATTGACCACCACATAAATAAAATCCTTGCCTTGGACCACGGGAAACCTTGAAATAAAGTCCATTGAAATACTCTCCCATTTCCCCTCGGGGATAGGAAGAGGTTGCAACAATCCAGTATGGTGTGTCTGCTCACCCTTGTTCCTCTGGCATGTGTCACACTCCCAAATGTGCCTCAAAACATGTCTCTTGAGGCCCTTCCATGAAAAACACTCCCTAATGGCCCTATAAGTTTTGGTTAACCCTCGGTTTCCTGCTAATGGTGAATTTGGGAAGCCTGCATAATATTCTCCCTCAATTGGGAGTTGGACACCAAATAAATTTGGTCCTTATAATAGATCACCTCGTTCATCACCCTGTACCAGTCATCTGTAGTTGTAGCATCAAGAACCTCGTATGCATGTCGGTCTTTGGAATACTCTACTAGAAATTGCGCTCTCCAATTTGGTGCAAGGATGATAAATGAAATAGTAGTCGATCTCCTAGATAATGCATCATCTACCACATTTTTTCGGCCCTTGACATACCCAATATCAAAATCATATGCCTAGATTTTTCTCACCCACTTTTGTTGCCTCTCCTGCAAATGCTTCTGCTCCATAAATGAATATGAGGTCATTTTGATCTATCTTCACCCGAAATCTGTTGCTCACCAGGTACTGTCTAAACTTGGCCAACACATGCATGGTGACTGGCATCTCTTTGTCATAAATGGAGTACAACTGCTCATGAGGAAGTAGCTTTCGGCTCTCAAAAGCTATCAGGTGTCCCTGTTGCATCAAGACCGCTCCTACACCCTCCCCTGATGCACTACACTCAAGCACAAAGGGTTGCGTGAAATATGGAAGTGCCAACACCAGACAACTGCTCATCACTTGTTTGAGGCGCTCAAAAGCCTCCCTCACCCATCTATCCATTCGAATGCACCTTTCTTGGTCAAATCCATGAGGGGTGCTACCACTCGTGAAAACCCCTTCATGAACTTCCTAAAGTAGGTGCAAATTCCCAAAAACCCCATAGTTCTGTCATGCTCCTAGGTGTGGGCCAGTCAAAAATGATCGTGATCTTATCCTAGTGCACCCTCACCCCATCTTCTCCAATAATGTTCCCTAGATAGAGCATCTTCGTGAGCCCAAACTCACTTTTGGATAGCTTCGCATAGAATTGTTGTCCCTAGAAGATCTTGAGGACCTCCTCAAGATGCTGCAAGTGCTCCTCCCATATCCAACTATAGATTAATATGTCATCGAAAAAAACAAGGACATAACACCTTAGTTGCCCACGAAATATGTGGTTCATACAGGACTGGAATGTGGCCAGTGCATTGGTTAACCTAAAGGACATTACGAAAAACTCGAAATGCCCATAGTGGCAGCGAAAAGCTATCTTGGGGATGTCCTGCTCATGGACTTGGATCTGGTGGTACCCTAAATACAGGTCTATCTTAGAGAAGTACTTAGCTCTCTTCTTTAGGGAACGAGGTACCGATTCTTCAGAGTCTTCATATTGATGGCCTGGTAATCAATGCATATCCTCAGCGTGCCATCTTTCATCTTCACTAAGAAAACTGATGAAGCGAAAGGACTAGAACTGGACCTGATATGCCTCAATGCCAACAACTCCTCGATGTCCCTTTCAATCCCATCCCAGTAAGACTTGGGATGTCTCTAAGGGGTGGTAATGACTGCCAGCACCCCCGACTCCATCTCAATGGTATGCACAAATCCTCTGTCATGTGATCGTCCTTGTGGGATATCCCCAAACACTGTTGGGTACATGTCTAAGATAGCCTGAATATGCGGGTGAGGTGTCTTGGTTTGACCCTCAACCTCCTAAATCGTAACCTCCAAAGCCCACTCAATGTCGCCATGTCTCAAATCAACCTACATTTGATGTGTTGATATTGTTTGTGGTGGGTACGAATGCATTCCCCTCAAAACAACCAGTTTTCCATTTGGCGCCATGAAATCCATCTCTAGCTTCTTCTAATTAGTCGCCACTCGCCCTAGAGAGTAGAGCCACTGAACATCCATCACCACATTGGTGTATGGTACATCCACCACAAAGAAATGATCTATCATTGAGTAGTTCTCCATGGTCACTGTCAAAGTGGGGATCCTATCTCCTGGCACAAGGATCGAAAACCCCTCAAATTCCTCCATAGTGATACCTCGCCTTTGAACCATCTGTGCATCAATGAAATTGTGGGTGGCCCCACTATCTACCAAAACTGAGACACACTATCCCTGCACTATGCCTTTGATCCTCAAGGTCAAAAATTTGGGAACCCCATGCAGCGAAGATAAGACTCCTCCAGCTATTACAAAAGGTTCTCCCCCAGGTGGTGGTGGTGGAGGTGGTCCCCTCTCTGCATGTGTCTCACTGTCGCCCCCACCTATCTCCAACTCCACATCATCCTCTTGGTCATTATCAGAGAAGACCTCATTGTAATGGGCCTTGCCTACTGTGCCTCTATGGCTTGGTGCCCAAGGATTCTGACAGGTGAAGCATAGCTTCCTCCTCCGAATGTCTCTCCTGGTCTCCTCATCCAACTATCCACGCCCCTAGTTGGCTCTTGGTGGTGGTGGAACTCTGGTTTCACGGCCGCTCTGCTAGAATACAGGACCAATGGGCGCTTGCACTTTGGTCCTGGGTAGAGCATCCTGTATGTCTCGGGCTCTACGAACTGCGTTCTGCAAAGTGGTGGGTTTTTTGGACCTCACCAAGCCCCTCAATGGCTCTACTAGCCCCTCTAAAAACATGAATACCCTCTTGGCCTACAATAAATCTGGTACCATCACTAACAACCTTAGAAACTCCAAGATATAGGCCTCAACACTCTTGGTCTTCTTGATACGTGTCAACTCCCCAAAGTGTTCCTCTTGGACTCTCCTCTCAATACGCTCCAGTACCCTCCGAGTGAAATCCTCATAAACCATAAGTCTCACATGTCCCATTATCTTCAATCCATGCAACCATAAATCATGGGTTTCCCCCTCTTAGTGCAATGTGGAAATTTTGATTGCCTCCCCCTCTACCATTTGGTTGAGATGGAAATAGGCATCTAGTTTCTCAACCCATGCCTTGGCTTAGCTCTTAGATGATCCATCGAAAGTTGGGAGGAATAACCTCCCCATCGTGCATTGTAAATTGGTGCCATGTAGGTAGCCTCCTCCACTCTTCCCCCTCTCTTATTGTTGCCCTTAAGCTGACAGAAGTTCCTGAAGGTGATGACCTCTCTGAAATTAGGCCCATAGTATTGCTACTCCACAAAATAGTCCCCCATGGGAATCTCCTCCTGCCCTTGTGGCCCTCTAGCACCTAATGCTAGAATTGTGGGGATGGTTGACTTGGGTGGTGTGCTAGAAACAAGGTGTATGTTGGGTTCATTTGCTACATGGTGGTGCGAGCCTTCACCCAGATGTGTTTCTCCCTAATTTCCCTTTCCCTTGTTGTTGCTTCAGTTTTGCTGCCTCAATTCATCAATACCCCTAGACAAATCGTTGATGGCCTTCAAAAGATTTTGAGTGAACTCCTCTTCTTTACTCATCTTATCTTCATCATTATCCCCCACGTTTGGCCTCTCAACCTCCGGTTCAACTGTTACTAGACCAGGAGTAATTGTAGGTTCCTTTATCTACTTCTATACCTTTTCCTTCTATAAGTGATGTTCTACTTATCCTCTGGTGTCATAGACTGATAGTTGCTCCCATAGGATGAGCCAAGGCTATGAGATTTGATACCACTGTAATATTCCTACTTAGAAAATATAGTGATAAACAAAGCAAATAACAACATTCACACATAGTATTGAAACACATAAGTAAACATCGGAACTCCATCAAAATAAACTCCCAGTTGAGCCATTTTATTAAATAAAATTGTAGTACAATGGGGGTTTCGTTTGATTGTACCCAGTGTTGCCAAAAAGTAAAGATATATAAGCCCCAGGTGGAATAGTGCAATGCCAAGATGCTGGAAATTGTATCCTGTGCTATGCCATGCATTGCCCTAGAGAAACTACATTGTCTGTTGCGAAGATTCTGATGTTTTCCCCCCTTCCGGTGCTTAGAAAATTCCAGGAAATTAACCCCGGACTCCTCTCAAATAACCCACCAAAACCCAGAAAGGGTTTGGTTTAGTTCCAAAACCCCTATATTGACCCCTAATTACCACGACATCCAAACTGAGTAGAAATTATGGCCCCTCCTAGAAAATCTTTGCTACAAACCTCAAAAATGATGCCAAAATGTTGGGCTTCACTCCTCTAGATGACTCCCTAGATCCCCCAGCTCAAATTATCTCCCCAAGCTAGCTCCCTAACTCCCACATGTGCCCAACAAGTTCTCACTGTGCAGGCCCATGCAGTCACCAAAATGACACGTTGTAGTAGCAAGGGCTCTCCCCCAAAATAGTGGTTGTCCTTCTCCAAAACATCCAACAATAGATGATGAAATGCTTCCTCTAGAATACTCCACGAATCAGCTACTCTTGTTGATCTCCCCAAGTGCAATTCGTACTCCCTACTACACGCAAAAAGCAACAATGAGGCCCAACGAAATCCCTGTGACAATGCTGAACTAGCTCACAATAGATAAGAATTCCCTCCTTGGGTTGGCACTTGATGTCCACCGAAACAAGGGGTGAGAAGCTCGCTTGATAATCTCGGGTGCAGGCTCTACTAAACAGCTCAAGCGTGCTAGATGCAAGTAATTGCCAAAAATGTCAAAAGCTCCAAACTAAAGTGAGCCCATTCTATTTAACCTTGGTTTCCTCCTCCTCATGTGGGTCCCATCATTGAACTCCCTTCCTTCCCAAGTAGCTCGAATTTCCCAAGTAGAGCGTATTTCCTCCTTGGTGGCCCCCACATTCCACTAATAGTTTGATTTTTCCTTTTTCCATAGTGTGAGTTCCTCCATCAATTAAAAAATGGAAGTGGGGTCCTCCAACCCACTTCTCCTAAGTTAAAACCCAAAATTGCCAAAATTGTACAAAAAATATATTCTCACTTAGCAATAATTGCTAAGTGGGAATATCAAAATTGTAGCTAATGGTGAAGATGCAGCATTGGACATTGTGCGTGATTGGCAAGTGGTTTCCATCATGGGCTGGGAAACTTAACTGGGGCCTAGGTCCACTAGAGGAGAATTATGCCACCCTATTGGTGAAGTGTTGAGTGCCATGGGACTCCTATCACTTGCAGAGCATCACTCCATTCCATGGGAACCTACAAGACCCTAGCAGACTGTGATTTGTCCCATAATATTCATGAGATAATGCACTTGGAGTAGTGTGCGTCCAGATGACTTCGTATTACATATAAGTTGTGGCAGCTGATCTGAGGCCCAGTTGATGTTTGACTCACCCTTTGAGACATTAGCACCGTTCTTTGATCCCTTAACCCTAGAGTAGAACTAGCCTATTCTATCACTAGGAGACCCATGAGACCCATTTTTTGCTCCAAACACAAAAGTGGGGCCCACACGATGATTTTCATGGATATCTAGGGGCCAACACCTATAGGATTATTATTAGGGCCCTCTTCACTCAACATGCCACTCGAGAAGCCTAACGTATGCCTCCAAGAGGCCCACACATTGATGACGTCAACAATTTGACCTCCTTTGTGGGCTAACTTTTATTTTTTGCATTGGCTATGAGGTTGGCTTGTAACCTCACTTAGTATCAAGCCCATTGTTTTACAATTTGATGGGCTCTTAGGGTAAATTAGATATCACAAGACACATATAAATAAGAGAGATCTCATTTCACTGTCATCATCATCACTTGCAGAATTCATACCTCATAAGAGAATTCACACTTGTTCCTTATTAGCTATTAGAGATTATTGGAGTGCATTTTGATGTTTGGAAGCTATTTTAGATTGTCTTTGGAGCTATTTCTTTGGTGAATGGATGGATATACTACATGTTATCTTGTAAGTGCCTATTGTTGAAGTTTATCATTTTGAATATGTCTAATGTATGGAATTTTTGCTTCTAGATTATGCTCATTTGTGCCCTAATTTGTTGAAGATCATTTTTGGAAACCTATTTAGTTGAGAATTGCATATGTTACTCATTGTATAACAAGTAAAGAATGTTCCTAGTGGAGGAATTCTTATAACTCTCCATCAAACTCAATTTATCATTGAGTGGGTAAATGCTAGAATTTTGATACCTAGGGCATCCAATTTCGACCTCGAAAACAAATTTGGCTTATCTATTACATCCTTGAATCCATATTCTTAAAGGACAAAGTACTATTCCATGTCTTTGGTGATCATCTCAAAATTTTCTCCATAAATCTCTCACTTAAAATTGGTCCTTTTAAGACTAGGGAAAAAGTCTAGTGCTTGTAGCGAAATTTTATGGAGGAGGATTTTTGGTGATTTGAGATCCTAAACATCAAGAGATAGCTCTATACCACCTAACCTATCAATTTGGTGGGATTCCACTTAAATTTCATCCATAAAATATCTTGTCCTAGGTGTCGCTCCAAGAGGAAAATCCTAGTCCCTTTTCCTCTCAACTTGAGGAATTCGTGAGGGTTTCATGAGCCTTGGCTTAGTTCAATATCATTGTAAGTAACCCTTTCGCTTGGGTCTTGACCTTGTGAATCCCTATCACCATAAAAACAAATATGAAAAACCTAGGTCTTGATCCTTATTTTCTAGCGTTTTTCATTGAGAGCATTTTTCTTCTTTGAATCCTTGAACTATTATTGAGTCTCTCTCTTGAATGAGTTCTAGATGGATCACTTTGTGCATTATACCTATCATATTTAATTTAAATGATCTCCTTCCTACCGGGTGTCCTCCCATCAGTGAAACTCGATAAAGAGCAGGGGGTTTTGGTTGAGGTGACATTGGACCTCTACCCCATTGTTATCACTTTATATAGTTTTTATCTTGTAGGGTTTCCCTTTGCAAGGCTTACTAGATTTTGTGGTAACATTTTGGCACCTGTGTTGGAGACATGAAGCATGTGTCTTGTCCCCATACGACAATATAAAATCCTTATTTGGCGACTCCTTTGGAGAACGAAGCCCTTGTTCTTCATTGAAACTCAAAGTCAATGATTTTAGAGTGAAGCAAGCATCTCTCAAGGCATTTTGAATTCACCCTAGCGACTCCCCTTTTGGTTGTAATGTGAAACTCAAGGAATTGGCTCCTTGGGATCTGCATGATGTTGACATTTTTGAATTCCTACATATAGAAGAAGGAAAATGGGATATTTTTCATCATTTTGACAATGATCCAATATATGACAGTGATGATGATCTTATCTATCCTTCATCTTCCTCATCATATCTCTCACAACATGTTTCCAAGGACAATGATGAGGATGATATGCCCGCAGTCACTATTCATCAAACATTTATGAGCTTGATTGTCGAAATCTCCATTCTTTGGTTGGAAGGGAGGATCCAATGGCTTAGTTTGGATTCATTCTCTTCATAAATGACTCCTTATCACAATACATGGTTCTCTTATTTTCCGAACTCCCACCCATACTATTCATCAAGCTAATCTTGCAAAGGAGGATGTGATATTTGGTTTCCCTACCCCATGATGGTTCATAAGGGCAATTGTTTTTATATTGATCTAATGATATGCTGGTTACATTGGATACATGACTACACTTAGCCCTTGCATAATGTGTTAACTTGCATGATAGTGTAGGTGCATTTCATATCTCTTTTGCATAGCTAATATCATCATTTTATTGTTCTCATGCTAGAGTAGATTGCATGGTAGATTGAACTTGCATCTTAGAATATATTTTCTTTTCTTTTTTCTAGGACTTTTATTTGAGAGTGTTTTGCTTCTTTGATGCCTTGAACCATTATTGAGTCTCTCTCTTGAATGAAATCTAGTTTGATGACTTTGTCCATTATACCAAGCATATTTATTTCATGTGATCTCCTTCATACCGAGACTCCTTCCATTGGTGGAAGTCTTTTAAGAGAAGGGGGCTTTGGCTGAGGTGACATTAGACCTCTACTCCACTGTTAGCACTTTACTAGTTTTTTTCTTGCAGGGTTGCCCTCTCCAAGGCCTGGTAGATTTTGTGGTAACATTTTGGCGTCACTGATGGGGACATAAAGCATGTGTCTTGTCCCCATACGAAAATATAGAATCCTTACTCCATTGGAATAATGAAGCCCTTGTTATTCACTGAACATCAAGGTCGATGCTTATATAGTGAAGCAAGCATATCTCAAGGCATTTTGAACTCACCATGGTGATTCCCCTTTTGGTTGGAATTAGAAACACAAGGAAATGGATCCATGGGATCCGCATGATGTTGACATTTTTGAATTCCTACATATAGAAAAAGGAAAACGGGATATTGGTCATTGTTTTGACAATGATCTAATATATGAAACTGATGATGATCTTATCTATCCTTCACCTGCTTCATGATATCTCTCCTAGCATGTTTCCAAGGACGATGATGAGGATGATATGCCTGAAGTCACTCTTCATCAAAATTTTATGAGCTTGATTATCGAAGTCTCCATTATTTGGTTAGAGGGGAGGATCCAATGACTTAGGTTGGATACCTTCTCCTCATCAATGGCTCCTTATAACAATGCATGGTTCTCTGTAATATCCCCAATTCTGACTTTATGCATTAGAGACAATTTTGGGATAAAGGGAAAGATTTACAGCATTGGGACTTAGGAGGAAAAAGGAAAATAATGGCCTTAGTGGAGAGTGGAGACCAAAAGGAGAGAAAATTCAACCCAAGAGATAATTTGCACTAGTTAGAAGAGAGAGAGAAAGGAAGGGGTGTGAAATAGTGAAGGTGGGGACCACCAAGGGAGAGAGGGCCAACAATTATAAACAGATCTTGGATGCTTCCATTTGGTATCATTGATCATTGGACAATTTAATATTAGTTCTCTTGAGTTGCTTAGCAAAGAAAATTGTGTTGTTCAGCATAAGGAATTTCTGAGTGGGATTTTCACCCTCATTTCAGAGAACTTTGAGTGTCTCCATAGTGAGGCAATGTTGGGAGCTCAATTCAGAGTTTACATTGGGTGTATTTACAAGTTATTTCAGCCGGTACGTGTTTCTTCGAGGGTGCATAATCGGTTCGAATTGCTTGTGCGGATATTAGTTACGGAGGAGTATAACAACAAAGGATTTGTGGGGGGTTCCCCCTAATTTATTTGGAGATTTTGTGGTGATTAGGAAAGTTGAGTTTGAGAGAATTCTTGGGGCTGGAATTCTACATTTTTGTAAGTGCGCAAGGATCTCCAGAAAGGCTTGCACAGGGGCTGGAGAGATAGAAGTTGAGGAGAGATAAGGGCTGGAGATTGGAGGTATTCATTAGGGGAAAATTTAGCCAGAGTTGGGAGAGATTTCCAGTGGTGGGTTTGGGGTTAATTCAACAGTATCAATATTGTGGGGTGTTTTCTAGCCAAATTGGGCAATTTTCACTATTGGGGGTCACCGGGGGTTAGTGGATTCAACCCAAACCCTTTCCGAGTTTTTGTGTGTTTATTGAGAGGAGTCTACGACTAATTTTATAGAGTCTTCCAGGCAATATTCAGTCTTGAAGTCCTCATTCTTATAGCAGGGAAAGTTGCTAGTTAGCTAGGTAATTCATCACTTTGTGGGTTTGATTTTGGCTTAGAGATAGGCCAAAACGTTTTTGGGTATTTTCGAGTTTGAAGAGAGGATCTCATAGTTACAATTTCAAAGCATTCTGGGCATTATTTTGAATAGGACGACCAGTTACATTTAGTAGTTAGCATCAGAGTTTCTGGGCAAGTTCGAGCTACAAATTTGGGCCAATTCCAACACATGATCCTACACACTCTCATCTAGGTTTTGTGTTTCTTGTTGTAGCAAGCCCCGGTTTTGTAGATTTGGTCCTATTGTACTTGATTTTCCAGGCATAATTAATAAAATGGCTCAAAACTATTTCCTATATTTTGGGGTTTTCTAATTTGTGCTCTTGATAAAATTTTTATTGTTGTAGTTTAGTTCATGAATCTATTATTTGTTGTATTTTTCTAGTTTGGAAGATTAGAGTAATATAAAAGCATGATCTTGGCCAACTGTTGGGTAGCCAGCAAGATCATGGAAGATTTGGGTATGTATGCACAGTGATGGGTGAAACCATAGACAAACCCATGGCTCAAGGAATATTTATTATACAGGAATTTCGGGGTGGAATCGGCTGGAACGATGTGAGGTTGGTTAGGTTGAGGAGGGTGTCCAACCAGATCCATCCTCGTCCTTACAACAAATACACTAGATGTCCGAAGGCCATGCAGGTGCGGCCATCTGCACCATGTGGGGCAAGTCAATAGAATTAGGGCACCAGGTCTCCTCAAAAGGAGCAAGCAGGATGGGGACAGTTAGAGGGTGAGACCAATAGGCGCTTTTTCTGGTGGAGACCTAGATTTAGATATTAGGAGGCTGAGGAGGAGGTTGAGCATGAGGTTGAGGGCATGCAGGGTTGTGAGGAGGGTGTAGATATATGCAGCGTGACACAAGAGTCACCCTTGTTGGAGATTCCTTTGATAGATCCAACTAACACCTTGAGGGAGACAATAGAGCATACACCCATAGGGCCATTGATTGGGGAGGTGCCAAGTGACACAGAGTTGTACACTGTTGAGGAGGTGTCATTTGTTGTTGAGGTATCCATTGATGAGGTGTCCGAGCCGTGTCCAAGTTTTTAGGTTTTAGCAGCACACAACAGATTGGTGAGGTGTTAGGAGACATATCCACCATTGATGAGGTGTCAGGAGATATAGTGGTATTAGATCATGGCCACCCACAACAGTTTCTTCAGTTCTAGGCCAAACCTCTAACATTTAAAAGGAAGGCCATGATAGTGTGAAAGGCCATTCTGCAACAAAATGAGGAGCTGAAAGGCATGAGCGCAGTTTGTGCTAAATCAATGGCCAAACTAACTCACGTCGGATTCCCTAATGGTATAGCTAGAGTGCACATTGTAGGATCAGAGCAACACTCTTCAAACATACATAGATGGGGCTTGTAGCACTAGTAGGTTTCTTATACACTTTGGTGGGAGAGAGGCGACATCACTTAGACCGATTCTATGTGATGACTAGATTAGTGAGATGAGATGACATGAGTTGCACAGGGGGAAACATTCACAGGATGGGGGCCTAGCTCCATGTACGAGAGTTTGTGCTATCGATTCTTCCTTTGGGGTTGGATGGCAAGAGATTCTGAGTTAGTACCCAATGGAGTGGGCGAGACATATGGATTTGATCATAGAATGGAGTGAGGGTCAACAGGCGAGTTCAATCATAGGGGATACTGGAGACCCAAGTTGGCGTTTGGATCCAGGTGGGACTACCTACCATTTACCAGATACGCAGTTTGAATATAGAATCAGTAGCATAGTTTACCTAATGGTCGAGCACATGCATTCGCTAGGGGAGTTTCAATCAGCATTAGTGGCCAGTCATTTTGTGAGGGGACTCCATCGGTCATCTGGGTATGTTCATTGTGCATGGGGTCATGGGATGGAGATTATTAGAAGAGGTGGCTTTGGCACGGCACCATATAGTGCCTCATATGGGGCTGGGGATTATCCAAAATTATGTGGTTCACAAGGGACATATAGAAGCAGAGAAGTGGTGGAATCTCCATTGGTACATAGGGAGATTCACCTCTCGGGTCCCTCAGGGACGATTTGGAGGGAGAATCCATGCATTAGAAGGTATGGTGATGCGAATGTGGAGGTGGTGATGTCAGTAGGGTATGGACTGATGTGTATTGTCTCAGCTTTAGGCAATGGCATCCAATGGTGTGTAGGAGTGTATAGTGTTGAGCAGAGGATTGCAGGTGGGCATGGAGATGCATGGTGGTGTGTTGTAGTGTGTTGGTTTGTGCTATCGAGTAGGAGTGACTTAGTTCGCATTGTGTACATGCGAGGAACGTTTGCTATAGCGACACATGCAGGGTACATTGCTTGCAGGCACAAATGATTTGATTGTTACACTTTGACACTCTAGGCATGAGCAACAAGGTGCGGGGAGCTCACCAGAGATATTTGGATGGGACTCAGCGCACTAGGGGAGAGACTTCTCAATGGTGGCATCAGGTTAGGGCATAAGGTGAAAGGTACAAGTTTGGGCAACATGTGGATTGTTGCGGAGGTAGCATATGTTCCACTCTTGATTTCACACTTAAGGGGATGCATGACACATTCTGGGCAAGGTACTCTAAGGTGTCACAGGAGCATATACAACAAGTGGTTGACCTTTCTTACATGCGGATGTTTAGTCTCCAGGCAATATTGAGGTGCACCTTCAGGAGACAGGATAGTAGATCCCACAATGTGGTATGGTAGGCGTAGGGCAGTTTTAGTTGCACTAGATTGATTCATGTTGTGTGGAGCCTATATATCAATTACATGAAGGTAACAAACATGTGGGGCAGGTGGATTTTAGTAGTTGTTGGGATTATGCCATAGCATATTTGGTTATGGGATCTAGCGGTTCAGTTGGCTGATAGGCCAATCCATTTCATGAGGAGCAGGATTAGAGTAGAGGGTGATCTAGCTCACTTGGGCGTTGATACATTGGGGACCATTGAGGCCTCCATTGTAAGGCGAGATAGGTTTTTCCAGTTGTAGTTCAGGATTAGGATTAACAATGGATGGGTAGATATTGACATCATAGAGATACTTGGGCAGGATGAGCTTGGCCTTCATCGATATTTCACCACTAGGCTTCAGGGGAGGAGGATACAGTGTGTGCCTTTTGGACAACCTGTTAGAATCAGAGTGGGGCAAGGACAACATGGTGTCACCCTTCCGAGACTAGCATGGGACCCTTGCATCACAATACTTGACAGCTCAACGACCTTTATAAATGAGCTGGCCATTATAGGGGATGATCATTCAGATCTTCCATTGGGCTTTGGTGACTCACTGATGGCATGCAAAACTTCATCAACATGGTAGTTTTTGTCAGCAGGAGGATAGTAGGGGAAGCTCATGCAGGAGAGAATTCATCCTCATAGGGCTTGGTTTGTATCTTCAAGAGTTTACTCTTGGAGTGCATGAGGTGAACTAGTCGGTATGGCAGCTTCATGGGGAGTCGGATAGAGTCCTACATTATCATGATGTTATACTTAGTGGTGGTAAGAAGAGGGTGTCAAGTTCCTATGTCAAGTTGGATAGTGATTGGATCCAGGGATGCTTCATGTTGATCAGGATGGCTTGGGATCCTGGTATCAAGGGATTTACCCATGGAAGGACAGTGCAAAGATCAGGGATGACTCAGTGGCACATTTGGGACCTCGGTATTGTTTGCAATAACTATTTGGGTTTGTTGATCGAGAGGGTGCTTGTTCAGGCATTGCTTTAGGACAAGTAATATTTGGTGGGGAGGACTATAATATCCCCAATTTTTATTTTTGCATTGATACAATTTTGGGAAAAGGGAAACATTTCCATCTTTGGGACTTAGGAAGAAAAAGGAAAATTATGGCCTTAATGCACAATGGGGACCACAAGGAGAGAAAATTGAACCCAAGAGGAAATTTGCACTAGTTAGAAGAGAGAGAAAGAAAGGGGTGCGAATTAGTGAGGGTGGAGATCACCAAGGGAGAGAAGGCCAACAACTAGAAATAGATCTTGGAGGCCTCCATTTGGTATCTTTAATCATTTGACAATTTAACAATAGTTCTATTAAGTTGCTTAGCCAAAACAACTGTGTTATTTAGCATAAGGAATTTCCGAGCGAGAATTCCACCCTCATTTCAGAGAACTTCAAGTGTCTCCCTAGCCATCCAAATTGGGGATCTCAATTCAGAGTTTCCATTGGGCATATTTGCAATTTATTTCAGCTGGTACGTATTTTTGCCAGGGTGCAGAAGTGGTTCAAATTGCTTGTGGGGAGATTAGTTACTAAGGAGTATAACACCGAAGGATTTGTGGGGTTCTTCCCTTAATTTAGCCAGAGATTTTATAGTGATTAGAAACTTTGATTTTGAGAGAATTCTTGGGGCCAAAATTCTACATTTCTGGAAGTGCACAAGGGTTTCTAGGCAGGCTTGCACAAGGGCTGGAGGAATAGAGTTTGAAGAGAGATAAGGGTTGGATATTGGAGGTATTCCTTATGGGAGAATTTAGCCATAGTTGGGAGAGATTTCTAGAAGTGGATTTGGGCTTAATTTAACAGTATCAATATTGTGGGGCATTCTCTGGCCAAATTGAGCAATTTGCATTGTTGGGGGTTACCAGAGGCCGGTAGATTTAGTCCAAACCCTTTATGGGTTTTTGTGGGCTTATTGAGAGGAGTCTCCGATGAATTTTATAGAATTTTTCGAGCAATATTCGGGCCTAAATTCCTTATTC
Source organism: Pinus taeda (assembly GCA_000404065.3). Lineage (NCBI taxonomy): Eukaryota > Viridiplantae > Streptophyta > Pinopsida > Pinales > Pinaceae > Pinus > Pinus taeda. The sequence continues at coordinate 179,427 of APFE030953786.1, read as the reverse complement.
TTATAGCAGAGCGAATTCCTAGTTAGTGAGGGAATTTGAATCACTTTGTGGGTTCAATTTTGGCTTGGAGATAGGCCAAATTGTTTTTGGGCATTTTCTGGTTTGAGGAGAGGAACTCATAGTTACAATTTCAGAGCATTCTGGGCATTATTTGAGCAAGATGACCAATTCCATTTAGCAGTCAACATCAGAGTTTTTGGGCAAGTTCGAGCTACAAATTTGGGCCAATTTCAACACATGATCCTACACATTCTCACTTGGGTTTTGCGTTGCTTGTTGTAGCAAGCCCAAGCCTTGTAGATTTTGTTCTATTGTACTTGATTTTCCATGCATAATTAATAAAATGGCTCAAAACTATTGCCCAGATTTTTGGGTTTTTTGATTTGTGGTCTTGTTTAATTTTTTATTGTTGTAGTTTAGTTCATGCATCTATTATTTGTTGTATTTTCCTATTTTGGAATATTACATTTTTTTTTTTCCACCTCCCACCCATACTATTCATCAAGCCAATCTTGCCAAGGAGGATGTGCTATTTTTTTTGCCTACCCCATGATGGTTCATAAGGGTAAGTGTTTTTATGTTGATCTAATGATATGGTTGTTACATTGGCTATATGACTACACTTAGCCCTTGCATAATGCGTTAACATGCATGATAGTATAGGTGCATTGCATATCTCTTTTGCATATCTAATATCATCATATTATGTTATCATGCTAGTGTTGATTGCATGGTAGATTAAACTTACATCTTAGAATAGGTTTTCTTTTCTATGTGGATTTTCTTTTATTTTCTAGGACTTTTCTTTGAGAGTGTTTTTCTTCTTTGAAGCCTTGAACCATTATTGAGTCTCTCTCTTGAATGAGCTCTAGATTTATCACTTTGTTCCTTATACCTAGAATATTTATTTTAAGTGATCTCCTTTGTATTGGAACTTCTCCCATTGGTGAAAGTCTGTAAAGAGCAAGGGGTTTTGGCTAAGGTGACATTATACCTTGTGAAAATTTAACCACTGAAATTCTATTACAACAACTGGAATTAATTATTTTAATTGTAAATTGATTATGTAGTTTATTGCTATGGAAACAATGAATTAATCACACTGCAATATTCAAAACTAAATACTATGGAAGTTAAACTGGAAACTGAGAAAATACTGGCAGACACACAAAAAAATATGATACCATTATTTTTGGACAAAAGTCCTTGGAAAAACCCAATTTGGGAAAACCAGTGTAGTAGTTGAGGGTTTTTATTATTAAGTAGCAATGAGAAATTCTAAGTACAATAAATATCGCCAAACTGGAAAATTTATCCAAGAGAAATACTAGAAAAAAAATTCTAAGGGATTTTACGCCCTCTCTCTGAGCAAGCCCGACACTGGCTGACCTCTAAAAAGTTATTCATCCAAGTGGTCTACGCAGGCACTGCATCACCCTAGAGCTTCCTGCGACATGCACAGCCCGAATCGATTACCAATATAGTTGTATTTCCTGTTGCTGACTAAGAAACTGTCTCTCCAACACTCCAGAAACACTTTCTGGCCTTTGGAACTGAAAACAAGCTTCTCTCTAGAAAATTTGAATTACCCTCTTGAGGCTCTATGCTACCTCTGCGCAACCTCCTTTTTAGGACTCTCTAGAATTGGAAAGCATCCTTTGGACTCACTGTATCTGCCCCTCTGTCTCTCTTCCCTTCTCTAGCTCGAACTCTTTTGAAAATTGTTGCTGCTCTAAGGAAAATCATAATGCCTAAGGAAAACGATCTGAAGTGTGTTCCTCCATCTATATATCAACTTCTTCTTATAATCTCACTGTGGGACTCCAACGGCCAAGACTAAATTTTAATCAATGGCTGAGATTATTTCCTAGTTGATCCATGTGAGTTTGTAGAGAAATATCACCTTCCTCAATTACTTGTTGTTAATTAATTATTTTTCCTATGTTAGACTTAGGAAAAAATTAATTACTAATTAATAAACTTAATTAAGGCATTTCTAGGTGGATTTTCCTGAAACCTTTGTTGGGTTATGGAGTCCTAGTGTTTCTTAGCCTCTCTAACAACTGTCGATACTAGAACACTATCCAATGCTACAAAAATTAACACTCCCTCTAAGCGAGGTAGGTGTTCTAGTGTTGAACTACTCCAATACTCTGTCTCTGCATCACCCTTAATACGTTGCAAATGTATGGCCATTGTGACTGCCTGCCACTTCCCACCAAGCACTACACAACTCTGATGTTGCATCTGTGTTGTTGCTAACACTGCTATGTTGTTTCCAACTCTGCATTTTCACTGCAACCCCCTCTCAATTGTTGTTGATGCTAATGCAACTAAGAAACATTTGAAACACTGAATCAATTGTCTCTGTGATGGATATGTCTCCTGAGCATCTGACAACTACTAGCCTTTGCACTATCCACTGGGAATCTGTGTTGTTGCTGACTGTGCCACTGAGCCTCCTGCTTTGTTGTCAACACTACAATGCACTCCTCAACACCTGACTGCAACTAGTCTACAATTGTCACTCTGTAATCTGACTGCATCAACCAACATTGATCCATCCGGCTACTGAATACTATGGTCCTTCCTAGCAAGGTAATGATCTATGAGGAAGACACCTCATAGGACCCTACCCAAATATCTGCACAGCTCTAGCATTGAAGCTCCATATTGGCCCACCTCACTCTTGGAGGTATAGTTGCAAACATGGTGAAGTCTTCCTCTAACTTGGAGGACAACTTGTCTATCTTTGCGTATGCTACCACCTAGTCCTTCTTCTCCTTCTTGTACTTCTTCCTTAGAAGACATTGAGTACTGTAGTTGCCAAACACACCACACCTAAAGCACTTGACCTTAGATAGGTCATTCTTTTTCTTCTTCTCCCTTTGTCCCCAACCTGGACCCTTTGATGCAAGGGGCACATTCTCCTCCTCCTTCTCACCCTTCGAACCCTTATTGTTGCCTTCACTGATGGAGGTCTTTACAAGTGCTCACCCCATCTTATCTTGTTGCAAGTCTAGCCGCATCCTGTTCCACCCTGGTATTGTGTCTCATCCCAAAATGCTTTGGAAAAAGACATGTCATTCCTTTGAGACACTATTTAGGGCCAAATGCACAAGTTCTGTAGGTTGAGGAACCTCTCCAACTACTAAAATCTTGTCCCTGATTTCCTGAATTTTGGTGAGGAAGGGATCTATGCCTTCATCCTTCCGCATCCTGATGTTTCTCAGCTTATCTTGCAAGAAGACATTTTGTTGCTCGGAAGGATTCTAATATAGTTGAGCAAGAGCATCCCACATATCCTTGGTCATATTATTGGTTGATATATGCGAGACTATATGGTCCCAAACTCCATCTAGGATCATCCGCTTCACCTTGGCCCTTTCTTTCTTATACTCTTTTAGCTGATCTACATCATTCTCTATTGGCACTACATTATCTTTATAGGTCTTCATGCCAAATTCATCTAACAGGAAATAAATCTTAGCGTTGTAGATAACATAGTTTGAGGTTCCATCCAACCTATCCTGATCTCTAAGCCCAATTGTGGCCATCTTTGAATCTAGAACAAAAATCTCCCTCTTGCTCTTGCTCGACTATTAAATCTACTGGTTGCACTCCCTTCTAGAGTGAGAAAATTTCTTGCAGCTACTACCGACTACAATTGGAAATTTTGATTTCTAGCCTAGAAACCCTCTAAGAGAAATTTCCCTTTTTGTGTACACTTTCTCTTACACCTTATGCTGATTTTTCTCTAAAGACTATTGCAAAACCCATCTATGCCCAAACATGAAATCTGCCCAGCAAAAATATTGGACTGATGCTCCCTCTGCCTACTCGAATCACTCAAAACTGGTAAGCCGAATTTTTCTGCAAACCTGCACTAAAAAAATTAAGCTTCTCAAATGATTTGCATTGCCTTGCTATGCACTACGCAGCCCCCAAAAAAATTCGTCATGTTGCTCCGTCTAAACAACGAATTTTCTTGTTTTGCTTCTGAGCTTCTCTGTCTAATCAAACATGCTCTGATACCATGTGAAAATTTCACCACTGAATTTCTTTTGCAACAATTGGAATTAATTCTTCTAATTGTAAATTAATTATGCAGTTTATTGCTATGACATTAATGATTTAATCAAACCACAATCTTCAAAAATAAATATAGTGGAAGATAAAATGGAAATTGAGAAAATACTAGCACACGCACACAAAAATATGACACCGTTATTTTTGGACAAAAGTTCCCGGAAAAAACCAATTTGGGAGAATTGGTGCAGCAACTAATGGTTTTTATTATTAAGAAATAGTGAGAAATTCTGAGTACAATAAATATCGCCAATCTGGAAAATCTATCCAAGAGAAACACTGGAAAATATTTTCTAAGGGATTTTACCCTCTCTCTGAGCAATCTCGACACTGTCTAACCTCTGAAAAGCTAGTCGTCCAAGTGGTTAGCACAGGTACTTTGTCACATTAACATTTTCTGCCACACACACAACCTAAATTTATTTCCAATCTAGTCGTCCTTCCTGCTATTGACTGAGAAAATTATCTTGGACACTTTGGAAACACTTTCTGGTGTCTGGAACTGAAAACAAGCTTCTCTCCAGCAAAATCGAATTTCCCTCTTGAAGCTTTGCTCAACCTCCTGGAGAGAATTTTTGGCCTTCTCTTTCTGACTCTCTGGAACTAGATAACCTCCTTCGAACTCACTGTATCTGCCCATCGGTGTCTCTACTTCCCTTTTGTGGCTCGAACTCTTTCGGCAATTGCTGCTGCTCTCAAGAAAATTGAATTGCCCAAGGAAATTGATCTCAAGTGTGTTCCTCCATCTACCCATCAACTTCTTATAATCTCACAATGGGACCCCAAGAGCCAAGATTAAATATTAATTAATGGTTGAGATTATTTCCTAACAGATCTGTGTGATTTTCTAGAGAAATATCACCTTCCTCAATTGTTTGTTGTTAATTAATCATTTTTCCTAATTTAGACAGGAAAAAATTAATCACTAATTAATTAACTTAATTAAGGCATCTCTAGGTGGATTTTCCTTAAAAAAAATTTGGGTTATGGAGTCCTAGTGTTTCTTAGCCTGTCTGATAACTATCGAGACTAGAACATCATCCGATGCTACAAAAACTAACACTCTGTCTTAGCAAGCAAGGTGGTCTAGTGTTGAACTGCTCCAACACCCTGTCTTTGCATCACCCTATGTACGCTACTGATGTTGGGCCATTGTGACTACCTGCCATTGCCCACCAACCATTGCACAACTATAATGTTGCATTTGTGTTGTTGCTAACACTGCTATGCTGCTGCCAACTCTGCATCTGCACTGCAACTCCCTCTCAACTGTTGTTGTTACTACTACAACTAATGCAATTGAGAATCATTCGAAAAACTGAATCAACTATGTCTTTGTGATGCATCTATCTCCTAAGCATCTCACTGCTATTATCCTCTGCACTATCCACTGGGAATCTGCATTGGTGCTGACTCTTCTATTGATCCTCTTGCTCTGTTGTCAACGCCTCTCTTTGCTCCTCAAAACATGATTGCAACTAGTCTGTAACTGTCACTCTAGAATTTGACTGCATCAAATAACACTGATCCATCCTGCTACTAAATATTGTTGCCCCATGTAGCATGGTAATGATCCATGAGGAAGACACCTCAGTGGACCCTGCCTAAATATTTGTGCAACTCTGGGATTAAATCTCCATATTTCCCCACCTCACTCCTAGAGGTAAAGCAACAAACATGGCGAAGTCTTCCTTAAGCTTGGAGGACAGCTTGTTTATCTTTGTGGATGTTGCTGCCTGGTCCTGCTTCTCATTCTTGTTCTTCTTCCTTAGAGGACACTAATTATTGAAGTGGCCAAACTTGCCGCACTTGAAGCACTTGACCTTAGATAGGTCCTTCTTTTTCTTCTTCTCCCCTTGTCCCTGACTGGGACCCTTTGATGCAAGGGCCACATTCTCCTTATCCTTCTCACCCTTCGAATCCTTACTGTTACTTCTGTTGATGGAGGTGTTTATAAGTGCTCACCTCATCTCCTCCTATTATAAGTATGACCACATCTTACCCCACCCTGGTAATATTTCTTGTCCGAAGATGCTTTGGAAAAAGACTTATCATTCCTCTGAGACACTACTTAGGGACTGTTATCCACCACCCGTGGGTAGTATCCATAGGAGAAAAGTTTTCTCCTAGATGGTCCTCAACCCACAACCAACAACCCCTTGCAGCCACCAGATATTTCGATGTGCTACTATCTCTGCCACCCGAGCCAGCCATGTGGTCCCTCACCCATCTGTTATGATCGTATGTTTGAATGTGGGCCTCCCGACCCCAAAGGTATGGCTTTTAATTAGTGTAGTTGAGTAATTTTGTTTACTTTTCATGGACAATTTTGGGCATGGATTGGTGGGGGGATTCATCGGAAATAGTGTGATAGGTTTGTACTCTTCTCTCCTTTGCTTGATTTGGTGTTTAGCCTTGTATCCTAGTCTTGTGGGATCTCGTTTACTAGCTACTAGCTTTAGAGCTAGCACTATATGGGAAACATCGATTTTGGTTGCATGGTCTCACTTCCTAACACCACATACATCACTCCTCTCCGCTCATTTTATCCCCATTCATCACATTTCCCATCTGGGTCCATAAAGGGTTAGTCTCCCCTGCCCCTTTTCCACACCTTGGGTTAGGCCTGGAACGATGTCCTAGAAGTTGATGCAGCTAAAAGGAAAAGGAAAATCATATTTGGCCACTCTCAACAATAAATTGTAACACAAAATGCAAAATATGATTGGGACATACAAATTAGCACGTGAGAAAAATCCAAACATGAGCTCTACCCCTAATCCATGGCCATCACCCTAGTGCCTATGGGCCCTAGATGATCCCACTCCATCATTAAGGAACCCATGATTGTCCCAACCCTTGATGAGAAATGAACTGCCCCACTGTAAAGAGGGTATCCACTATTGTATCATACACATCATGATCTCATTCCCTAAAGCCCCAAGCAGTTATGAAGAAAAAAAAATCAAAGGAAAAAAGAATACGAAGAAGGGTGGAAAAACAAATGCCGGAGTAACTCATGTACCACGATTGCTCCCTCCTACATTCGTATACCCAAGTGTGAGCTTCCCTTATTATAGCTACCCGTGTATCGTGGCATGTGGCTTGGAGCCTTCTCCTAGTCCCCCACTCCATTCCATCATTATATCACATGCCACCTACCACTTGATGGGTGTACCATCGACATGTCACCCCCTTTAAAGGCTGAAACCACCTAATAGGGTCCTTAGTTAAACCCCTTGTTGAGCTTGGAGACACCTGTACATGTCAAAGCCCACTATGGAAGGGCATGCAACCATAAAATTCCCTTTTGATTCCATGATTTATAAACTCTTTTACTTGATAATTCTAATGATTTGTTGTATTGGAGGGAAAGGGGACACGTTGAATCTTATGTAGGATTGTAGGTGGGTCTCCATTTGGGGTTTGGTCTCCCTATACAGGGTCCAAGCCCTCCAAAGGGTCACATTGGCACTTGTAGGGTGAGCATTGAGATCCATGGGCCTCCACCGTAGCAGAGAGCACTTCATGGATCCCCACCACCATTAAGTGAATGCTTGTGTTCCACCTTTGGATGAGGATGATGCACCTGGATCACCATGCCCAACCAACTTCACACTTGCACCATATACTTGCAAAATGTTTCAGGTTCCAGATGAGGATGCGTCTCACCGCGGGAGACAATGGGAGGGCTAATGTCACCATCCTAGCCCTTCCATATGGTTTACAATAATTATTGATCCACTTGGAAACCCATGAAGATGTCGTTGTGTCCCCACACCTAGTTGGGGACACCACATGTGACATGCTTGGATATAAAGGGGCCAACTCCTTATTCACTATGTTTGGAGTCTATTCTCTCACCTTGGCACATTTTGGACTCCATTAGGCCTTCTCAACGGCCCACAACTCATCATGTTTACTGTTTTTCCCTCTTGAGAGGCTTTACTTTTTATTATTGCGCTATCTTAGTGGGATTGTCACCAAGGAATGTTATTATTGCACATTATTTTATTATTTGGGTTTCAATTACGCCAACTAGGCTATTCTAACTCCCTTATGGATTGTATAAATTGATGAGAGTTTCATTCATTTCTCCCATCATCACATATATTGGATTTGTCTTGAGAGACTTTCGCACTTTTTTCTAGGATGAAGTTTTTGGAGTTTCTTGATACACTTTGATGTTTGGATTTTCTCTATTGTCTTTGGAGCTTCGTTCTAATGCAAAGTTAATTAATGAATATACTCTCTCTCTCATGTAAGTGAAATTTTAATGTTATTCTTGTTATCTTACTTGTAAAATGCATGTATATTGTTATCATTATTCTTGTGTAGGTCAAATGTAATGCGAAATTATTCTGGGACCTTGAATAAGTGATGTAATGCATGTGTTTCTCTTGAGGGATTGGGTGAATGTTCCTAGAGGCACCTCTTAGGTTGAAAGACCTCGAAATTTCATTTCTTTGGAAAATTTGAAGTATAAATCTCTAATAACCTGGTTGTTTCCCTTGAGTAGGCTAGCAAAGGTGAATTAAGGCTCCTTGGCTCACAACATTCCTTGATCTACGTGTATCTTGACTCCATTAAGCCCCCTAAGCAAGGCATTGATCCTCGCATCCTCTTGGTGGTCGAATTCATCTTTCTTTTCTTTAATCTTCCCAATTCTAGGCCTAACCCTAGAGGGTCACCTAGGGCATCAATCAAATTCCTTTGTAGTCATCCGAACATCTTGATTTTTGGTCCACTATCGTGTTATGGTTTTCTATGGAGGTCCTCCAAGTTTGAGGTGAATCTAACAATGGCATCTTGAGATATAACAAGCCCTAGCCATAAGACCAATTCTTACCCTAGGTTGATTTGGGTTAGTTTCCTCACTTGGATCACTGAAAATTAGTCCTTTGATCCTATTCTCCTACCCAATTAGGTCAATCCCCTCCTTGGTTGATCAACTCCATACCCTTGACCTGGTTCAGGTTCACTTGGGTTCTTTGTGGTCTGACAACTTCATAACTCAAATTCCACAAGCATTACATATAATCCATTTCTCCACAAGGATCCTTAATTCTAGGAAGCCCCTTGTCAAGGCATATTACCCAATCCTAGGCTCAGGTGTCCTCTTAGCCCTTCCTAGAGAGCCTATCACCTTGCTTTCAAAGCAAGCAAGCCAATTATTTGAGACTCTCTTGAGAATAGGCTTCAAGAATCACCTCACACCTTATCATTGGTCCATCAATTCTTGTGATTCCTCTTATATCGGGCTTCTTCCCATCGGTGAAATTCCATGAAGAGAAGGGTGCTTTAGCCGAGGTGATAGTGGGTTATCGCTCCATTGTTTCCCCTTTACCTAGTAGTTGATCTATATGATCCCCTCCGAGGACCCCTGCTAGTTTGAACAGTAACAAAGAAAAACACACAAGTTTTGTAGGTTGAGGTGCATCTTCAACTACTGAAAGCTAATCTTGGATTTCTTGAATTCTGGTGAGGAAGGGATCTATGCCTTTACCTTTTTGCATCTTGATGTTTCTCAGCTTCTCTTATAGGAACATCTTCTGCTGCTTGGAAGGATTCTAATATAGCTAAGCAAGAGCATCCAACATCTCCTTGGTCGTATTCTTGGTTGATATATGTGAGACTATATGATCCCGAACTCCATCTAGCATCATCCACTTCACCTTGGCCATTTCTTTCTTGTACTCTTTCATCTATTTTGCATCAGTTGGTACTTACACCACATTATATGCATAAGTCTTTAATACAAATTCATCTAACAAGAAGGACATCCTAGCCTTCGAGATGACATAGTTGGAGGCTCCCTCTAACCTATCCTGATCTCTAAGCCCAACTATGGCCATCTATGAATTTGGAACAAAAATCTCCCTCTTCCTCCTGCTCAGCTACTGAATCTACTATTCACACTCTCTTCTGGAGTGAGAAATCTGCTTGCAACTACAGCTAGTTGCAACTGGAAATTTGGATTTCTAGCCTAGAAACCCTCTGAGAGCAATTTCCCTCTTTATGTGCACTTTCTCTTCCACCTGGCACTGATTTTGATCTAGCAATTTCTGCAAAGCCCTTCTGCGCACAAACAAGAAATCTGCCCAGCATAAATAATAGATTTTTGCTCCCTCTGCTTGCTAGAATTACTCAAAACATGCCAGCCAAATTTTTCTGCAACCCTGCGCTGAAAAAATTGAACTACTCAAGCAATTTACACTGCCTGGCTAGGAATCATGCAATCCCAAAAAACATTCGTCCTACTAGTCCCTCTAAACAACAAATTTTCTTCTTCTGCTTCCGAGCTTCTCCATCTGTTCAAACACACTCTGATACCATGTGAAAATTTCACCAATTAAACTCTATTGCAGCAACTCAAATTAATTCTTCTAACTGTAAATTAATTATGCAGTTTATTGCTATGACAACAATGAATTAATCACACTGCAATCCTCAAAAATAAATGCCACAGAAGATAAACTGGAAACTAAGAAAATATTGGCACACACAAAAATATGACACCATTATTTTTGGACGAAGTCCCCTGAAAAACCCAATTTGGGAAAATTGATGCATCAGCTGAGGGTGTTTGTTATTAAGCAGTAGTGAGAAATTCTGAGTACAATAAATATTTCCAAATTGGAGAATCTATCGAAGAGAAATATTGGCAAAAAATTTCTAAGGGATTTTACCTTCTCTTCGAGCAATCTCGGCACTATTTGACCTCTAAAAAGCTAGTCGTCCTAGTGGTCTAAGAAATTCCTTTGTCACCCTAGCACTGCCTAGCACACACACAACCTAAATCAAATACCAATCTAGTTTTCCTGCTTGTTGCTAGCTAAGAAACTGTCTCTTCGGCACTTTGGAAACACTTTCCGACCTTTGGAACTGAAAACAAGCTTCTCTCTAACAAAATCGAATTTCCCTCTTGACCCTTTCCGCTACCTCCACGCAACCTCCTGGAGAAAATTTTTGGCTTCCTCTTTCTGACTCTCTGGAACTAGAAAAATTCATTTGGACTCAGTGTCTCTTCCCCTCTCTATCTTCGCTTCCCTTCTCTAGCTGGAACACTTCCGGAAAATGTTGTTGCTCTCAAGAAAATCAAAATGCCTAAGGAAATCGATCGCAAGTATGTTCCTCCATCTACCTATTGACTTCGTCTTATAATCTCACTGTGGGGCTCCAACAACCAAGATTAAATCTTAACCAATGGCTGAGATTATTTCCTAGTCGATTTGTGTGAGTCTCTAGAGAAATATCAACTTCCTCAATTAATTGTTGTTAATTAATCATTTTTCCTAAGTAGACTTAAGAAAACTTTAATTACTAATTAATTAACTTAATTAAGTCATTTCTAGGTGGATGTTCCTGAGACCTTTTATGGGTTATGGATTCTTAGTGTTTCTTAGCCTCTCTAACAACTATCGTGACTAGAACATGCTACAAAAACTAACAAACTTCTACCCCATTGTTAGCACTTTATCTAGTTTTTGTCTTGTAGGGTTTCCCTCTAAAAGGCTTGCTAGATTTTGTGGCAAAATTTTTGCGCCATTGTTGGGGACACAAAGCATGTGTCTTGTCCCCATACGACAATATAGAATCCTTATTTGGAAACTCCATTGGAAGAATGAAGCCCCTATTCTCCATTGAACCACAAAGTCAATTGTTATAGAGTGAAGAAAGCATATCAAGGCATTTTGAATTCACCAGGAAACTCCCCTTCTGGTTGTAATGCAAAACTCAAGGAAATGGCTCCTTGGGATTTGCATGATGTTGACACTTTTGAATTGCTACATATAGAAGAAGGAATGTGATATTGGTCATCGTTTTGGCAATGATCCAACATATGACACTAATGATGATCTTATTTTTCCTTCATATTCCTCATCATATCTCTCACAGCATGTTTCCAAGGACAATGATGAGGATGATATGCTTGATGTCACTCTTCATCAAAAGTTTATAAGCTTAATTGTCGAAGTATCCATTCTTTGGTTAGAGGGGAGGATCCAATGGCTTAGGTTGGATTCCTTCTCTTCATCCATGGCTCCTTATCACAATACATGGTTCTCTTATTGTCCCACCTCCCACCTGTACTATTCATCAAGAGAAACTTTCCAAGGAGGATGTGATATTTGGCTGCCCTACCCCATGATGGTTCATAAGGGAAAGTGTTTTATATTGATATAATGATATTCTGGTTATATTGGCTATATGACTACACTTAGCCCTTTCATAATGTGTTAACATGCATGATAGTGTAGGTGCATTTCATATCTCTTTTGAATAGCTAATATCAGCATATTATGTTCTCATGCTAGAGTAGATTGCATGGTAGATAAAATTTGCATCTTAGAATAGATTTTCTTTTTTCTACATATTTTTTCTTTTCTTTTCTAGGACTTTTCTTTGATAGCCTTTTTCTTCTTTGAAACCTTGAACCATTATTGAGTCTCTCTCTTGAATGAGCTCTAGCTTGATCACTTTATGCCTTATACCTAGCATATTTATTTTAAGTGTTCTCCTCCCTACTGGGACTCCTCCCATCAGTGAAAGTCCATAAAGAGCAGGGGGTTTTGGCTAGGATAACATTGGACCTCTACCTCATTGTTAGCACTTTATCTATTATTTGTCTTCTAGGGTTTTCCTCTCCAAGGCATGCTAGACATTTTGGTAACATTTTGGTGTCGTCTCCAGGGACACGAAGCATGTACCTTGTCCCCATGCAACAATATAGAATCCTTATTTGGCAATTCCATTTGAAGAATGAAGCCCGTGTTCTTCATTGAACCTCAAATTCAATTCTTTTAAAGTGAATCAAGAATCTCGTAAGGCATTTTGAATTCACCCTGATGACTCCCCTTTAGGTTATAATGCAAAACTTAAGGAAATGGTTCCTTGGGATCCACATGATGTTGACATTTCTGAATTCCTACTTATAGAAGAAAGAAAATGGGATATTGGTCATGATTTTGACAATGATCCAATATATGACATTGATGATGATCTTATTTGTCCTTCATCTTCCTCGTCATATCTCTCCTATCATGTTTCCAAGGATAATGATGAGGATGATATGCCTGAAGTCACTTTCCATCAAAAGTTTATGAGCTTGATTGTCAAAGTCTCCATTCTTTGGTTAGAGGGGAGGATCCAGTGGCTCAGGTTGGATTCCTTCTCTTCATCTATGGCTTGTTATCACAATACATTGTTCTCTTATTTTCCCACCTCCCACCCGTACTATTCATCAAGCCAATCTTTCCAAGGAGGTTGTGATATTTGGTTTCCCTACCCCATGATGGTTAATAAGGGCAAGTGTTTTTATATTGGTCTAATGATATGTTGGTTACATTGGCCATATGAGTACACTTATCCCTTGCATAGTGTGTTTACATGGATGATAGTGTAGGTGCATTACATATCTATTTTGCGTAGCTAAAATCATTATATTATGTCCTCATGCTAGAGTAGATTGAATGGTAGATTAAACTTGCATCTTAGAATAGATTTTATTTTCTGTACAAATTTTCTTTTCTTTTCTAGGACTTTTCATTTAGATTGTTTTTCTTCTTTGAATCCTTGACTCATTATTGAGTCTCTCCCTTGAAAGAGATCTAGCTTGATCACTTTGTACCTCTACCCCATTGTTAGCACTTTATCTAGTTTTTGTCTTATAGCGTTTCCCTCTCCAAGGCTTACTAGATTTTGTGGTAACATGATGTATAGAAATTATTACCCCCTTTTAGGATGGGGCAATTCATCACCCATCAGGGGTTGGGACATGCAAGGGTTCCTTGTCTTCTATGAGATAAGGAAACATTGGCCCAGTAACCATGTGATGGCCATATGAGTGAGGTAGATTACATGCTTGTCTTTTTCCCATGTGCTAATTTGTAGGTCCCAACCATATATTGCATTTTGATTTTTCTTTTGTCTTGCTTATCGCCATCATATGATATTTATGTTTCTTTTAACCGCATCAACGTCACAAGGTACATTTCTAGGCCCTACCTAGGTATGAGGATGTGTGGGTGCCAAATCCCAATGAACCAGTGGTCAATTGAACCAGAAGAAGAGAGGTGGAATACGAGCTTATAATGTAAGATGGAAAGTGGTAAGTATGGAATAGGGAGAGATGGGCCTAAGCTATCTCTATCATGGGCTCCCAAGTAGTGCCCCTCCTATACCCATTGGGTTGTTAGGGGAGGTCCCATTGGACTAAGATTGAAGACTAACTCACAATTTAAGGTGATGGAACAAGATCACGGACGAGACCCTTCATTCTTCCAAGTTACTCCATAATCCACGTCAAAATGCCCAAATACAAACAAGCATAAGCACCTGATTCCAAAATGAATAAAGTAACTTTTGATCAGAAGCCCATCTTCCAACATGTGCACTTGGAAAATGGGTGAGGTAATATATGACTAATGCAGATGGCGAAGATATCAGTGGCACGTCACATCAACTACTAGGGGCTCTCAGGGGCCGCTATATATAGGCTAGAAGAGATGAATAGGAGAAATGTTTGTCCTAGGGGTCACCCATTTTTGGTGGGTAACAGGCCCACAATTGTCCAAATTAAAACTCTATTGACTATGGGTCACATCTAACTCCAACAAAAATATTTTCCTTGTACCTATGAATACCTGCTATAACCCAATCATTGGCAATAATTCAACACTAATGGATGCTTGTATTCCCACAACTAGAGAAAACATGGGACCTTTTGTGACAATATCTGATAGTACAAGACTTGACCTCTGTCACAAGATTGGATCCACTCAGCCACTGTTATCAAGAATAACCTTCTTCCTACTTGTAAACTGCAGGATATGAATGCAAATTTCACTTTCAGATCCCTGGCATAGCATTTCATAAATGATACTACCAGCATAAAATTTAGGAATCATGCATTGTAGTTTTTCTTCCTTAAAATGAGTAGCAACAAACATCAAATTAAATCTCTCCAAAAACCTTCTCTATGGCTTGTAATATGCTTAACCCCTGATGGACTATAAGTCATAACTTGTGAAGGTTTATGGCTGTTTGGTTGTTCTTCTTTTCCTTCAAGTTTGAATGGCTGATGTTCAAGTCATATGATGATTTAAAAATAATCCACCACACACATAAGCATAACACAATTAATAGACAGGCAATTGACTACTAGATTTTATTGCTCAAGGGAAACATGACTACAATAATCTGATGTATGAAGTTCACAATATGATATGAGTGATAATGCAATTATTGTTTCGTTGTTCTCCACTTTCTTATGTTTCAAGAGAACCACAATTGGTATGAGACTATGGGATGGTTGTTGTTGACTTTCCCATGTTCCTAGCTTGGTTGGAACCACCCTTCTTAAGTGCACTATGACCCCAACTCTACATGTAGCACTATCTGTTGTTCACATATTCATGAACTACGATGGTGGATCACTGATAAGTCACCCTCAATTTGGCCACGATGATTTACTTGGCTTTAAAACTACGGCTTCCAACAATTCTATCCCATGACAAGTCAAAATCTCGACTTTCAGCCCCTAGAAATATAAATCTTTGTCCCTAAACTAATAATTTCTTAGGACATGTTGCCTGTTCAATTCAACAATTAATACTCAATTCTCAGTATGTGGTCATGCGATTGTATTCTCAGTGGACGGTTACCAACCTGATGACACATAAAATATTTATAGTGATATAGATCCCTTTTGAGTACAGGAATAACCCCGCTAGATGTCTCAGCTTATTTCCACGTCATATCAATGTATGCATGCACTCCCAGACTTCTCTTGTGGCTAGTTCCAGTTGATCAATCCTTCTGATATTCACTAAATAAACCCAACTCCTTCAACAAGCTCACGTGCTCAACTACGTTTGCATGCACAAACATGTCCAATTTGATGGTGTATAGTAGCACGAATTCCATTATGGTATTTTGCGCCTAGAAAGAAGGTTGGATCTGAAACCACTATAATATTCCTATTGAAATATTTGGCTAAAATCTCTAGCAATTCGCTTAAGAAAAATACACCATAATAAATTCTACAATTTTCCCATTACAATTAAATTTTTGGATGTAGAAGAAACTAGAAACACTGCAACTTAGAGTAAACACAAGACATATGCAACAAAACTCATCTTTATTTTATTAACTGGAAGATGATTACATGCCAATACAAAATCGTTGGAAAATAACTGAGATGAAGCCCAAATTGGAGATCTGGGTGATCCCCACTTCCAATCCACAGATCTACTCCAGATCTTCTCACCAACTAATGTCGATAAAACTCTATTATATTTCTAATTGAAATCTCCACAATAGTGAATTGGAGTTTCATCCAACACACCAAAAAAGCCCCAAGGGTTCTCTTCCTAGGGCTCTTCAAACCTAAAAAGCAAGTTCTCATAAACTCTCCAAGAGAAAATATTCGAAACCCAAGATGATCGCAAATGACATGTTTTCCCCTCTTTTAAATATTTGATGGATCTCTCTCCAACCTTCTAGAAGCACTTTTATTTTATTATTTTATTTTCATTCTAGAAGCTCCTCCCTTTTATTTTATCTAAGTGATTCTTTTTATTTTATTTTATTTATGTCATTTTTTATCACGAAAGATAACTAATCTTCCTCTATGATTTTTCTAGCCATGAGAGTCACTTTTCATCATCTCATCCTAGAGATCTCTTCATCTTGGTTCCAATGAGTTATTACATTAAGGTGTTTCTCCAAACAATCTGCTCCAAATAACACCTTTATTGTCTTTAATTATAATATGCTTGATAATTGCCATGTTTTATAAGAATTGTCGAAATGCAATGGAACCAAGAATGAACTATGCAGAACTGGCCCTGATGATAAAATATAGCAAGTGAACCCCATATGACCCCATAAAGCTCCTCCAAAACTCTTGGGGCCCATCGATGACATGATCTCAGTAGGGATGCAGGGGAGCACCCCCCTTCTCACCCGCTCCTGAAGCACACTCTGAACGTAAGTGCTTAGAGAGAGAAATAGGGAGCGTGCTCCTGAATTGCTCCCATTTGGGAGTGAATTTCAGGAGTGCATTCCTACAAAAACAAATTGCTCCCTGGTCGCTCCTACCAAAAACAATTTCGCTCCTTGCTTTCACAGGTGGTTAAGATTCTCAAACCTAGCAATGTTGGCAATCAATGGTAATGTTAAATCCTTAATTAATCCTTTTACTTAAATATTTAACATTACAATGAAATGACTCAGGATGTTTAAGAGTGGTTCGAATTCATTGGATTTCATATGGAGAAACTAGATTTTTAGATATCACTCAAAATCGAGTAGACTTAAGGTTTTCAAGATTTCAATATTTATATCCAGTAGACTTAATGGTTTTTAGGATTTCAATATTTAGGGGATTGCAATGTTTCTAATTGATTCAGTCATGCGCAAGGGTATAAGATTAGCATTTGCTCAAGAAAATGAAGCCCTTTAAGTACCTTGATGTTGGTGTCATTCACTATTGAACTTCATTGATGTTGGTGGTATTTCTTGTTGAACTCCTCTACCATGGACTTAACTAAAATGAACCCTTCACTGAAAGGAAAATAATTGGTTATGCATGCTAAGTTTTTTCTACTATATTATAAGGTTGAGGAGAAGGACCCTTCACTCAAACCAAAAGAATTGGTTATGCATGTTAAACTTTTTCAATTTCTACCGTACTATAAGGTTGAGTAATCAAAGTCTGAATGCTTTGAGCTAGGTGATGTTTATGTAACTTTTGTTTGTGATCCCAGTCTTAGTAGTGCTATTACTGAATCAATGATGAGTTTCATGAGTGATCATGTTGATCAGTGATTTATAGTTTTCATGTATGTTTTGTTGCTACTACTACTACTACTGAGGTTGTAGAGGAAACTGAAGAGTCCTTAGACTCTGAGCCTGATGATGTTTATGTAGCTCACAATCCATGTTGATGATCCCATGTATACTAGATGATTGATGTTATATGTTTTAGTCCATGTTTTTATGCTTTTTATAATGAATTCATCATTCTACGTGATTTTGTTGATATATATGAATCAAAATATATAAAAATATATATCATATAAAATTATCTCCTGATTCACTCCCAAACCGGAAGCTTCTGAAAATTGTACTTCTTGCCTCTGCTTCCATTCCCACTTCCAAACATCCTTGAATCTCACTCTTGTGACCTGGCTAATACAAACCTTGGAATTCCATCCTAATCGCATCATAAGAGAAACAAAAATTGGGGATATTACAAAACAATTTTGACTGCAACACAACCTTGGGTTACAAGCCAACTCACTAGCTTAAACAATAAATTAGCCCACATGTGTGAGCTGCTATCTCTTTAGGGTTGATGTCATGCTAGACATGAGCTTCAAATGGAATTTTCCAAGTGATATGAGGTGTCCAAGATGATGTAAAAGCATGTAAAAATCAAGATTTGAGTGCTGGCCCTCAAATTCACCTCAAGGGCTCCTATGTGGTCCCAAAATAGAGCGAGGGAACCATAAAGTGGTCTCCATGAGTCTCCAACTACTCAAGTTGGGCTTCTTTTCTCCAATGTTAAGGGCTTCTCAAGTGCCACTTGCCCTCCCTAGTCTTTGAAGGTGATACCAGCCTCGTCTAGGTCTTGAATCAACTTCCATTCATTAATTGGTGCTAAGCATGACCTAGGGGCATGCTAGGTCTAGTTGTGTCATCCTAAAGAATCATAAAATTTAGTGCAAAATCATCTAAATTCCTAGGTGCAGAAGGCGCCTTAGAACATGTGCCATATGTTGTCACTATTAGGAGGACACAAAGTCACAACACTTCACCTGTTTGTGCTAGTACATTTCTCTAATGGCTTGGGTATCTATGGAGAAGGTGACCAAGACATTGCCTGTTGAAGCACCTATCAATCACAATACATATTCTAGTGAAAGTAACCATTCATTAGAGACAAAGATCATCATTGCATCTAAGTGAGCCAAACTTGAAGTCATGGGCTATTTAATACTTCAGATAGGGATCTTGTTCCAAAATTAGGGCCTTGAACTTGCAATGGTGTTTTCTCCCTAGGTAGGAGTGGCTAAAGGACAACCCTGTTAGGTGTTTCCAGCTCCTAAGGGGAAGCAACATTTTGTCCAAATTGATAGGTGTTAGTGAATAATAATGATGGTAATGGAAGGGATAATACTTCATGGCAAAGTGCCATGGTTAAAGGGATCAGTTGATGGGGGTATCCAAATCATAAGTGTATATATGTGTGGAGAGAGCATTCGTGGATGCATGAGTTACCAACTTAGCCTTTGTTTTTCCACCCCACTTGTGTGACTTTTACTTCTTAATTTTTTCTTTGTATTATTGCTTATACCTCAAGCGTTAGAGCTTGCCTTGAATAATATAGCAGTTGTATTGCCCCTTAATGATTAGTCAATTCATTAATCATTGGGGTTGGGACATGCAAGGGTTCCTCCTTTTTATGTAGAGGAGATAAATGTGGTTAGGAACCAGGTGATGGCCATAGTGAATGAGGTAGAGATCAGGACAGGATTTTGCCCACATGCTAATTGTTATGGCCCTGGTCATATTTTGCATTTTGATATTCTTTCTTTTAATTTTTCTATGGCCATGATATTCTCTTTCTATTTATTTTAGCTGCATCAACCTCATAGAGAAAAGTTTCCAGGCCCTACCCAGGTATGTGGACATATGGGTGGAAAATCCCAAGGAAATCATGATAGGATTAACCCAAAGAATGCAGGTGAGATAAAGGCTTATAATGTGAAACGGAAATTGTGAAGTATGACATAAGGATAGATGGAACTATGCTATCTCAATTAGGGCTTCCTAAGTAGTGCTCCTTTGATATCCATTAGGTAATCAAGAGAGGTTCCAGTTAACTAGGATAAAAAATTAACACCCCATTTAAGGTGAGAGAGACAAATCAGGGTCAAAGCCCATCATTCTTCTAAATCACTCCATAATCCATATCAAATGCCCAAGAAAAAACAAGCATAAGCACTTGATTTCAATGGCTAAAGTAGCTTTTTGAGTGGAAATCCACCTTCATCCATGTGATCATGTGTAACACCCTTCTCCCACATCTACTCAAGCAACCGGTCAGCCGGAGTAAACATGCGACGAGAGGAAACTATGATATGATTCGACCTCCTAAGTCACGTTAAGGAAGTGGAACTGATGGAAACACACCATACAAACATCAATCATAAACTACAGGACCCTCAAGAACCAATCCAATATCTTAGACAGCTTGCCTTGGGGTCCCACTAAAGTTTTTGACAACTTGAGGCTAAATCGCTCCCATGGTATAGGCATGAGTGTGACTAGAAACCCAAAATCACTCCCACGGGCTTGCCTACCAACAACCGGAGACCCAAATTGTCAGTGTTATGCCAGCGACTCCGGGATTTGAGCCACCGCTTCAGGCCCAAAGCCTAGGTCACTGCCCAAAATTGAACCATCTCTGTAAATCAGTAAAATAACATGGAAATGACAATACTAAAGAAAATACTTGTTCAAGACCTTGACTAGACTCCTAGTATCCATGACAGACATTTCGTCAAACATATTGCAAATGTGTAATCCATAGGTTTAATTCACAATTCTAAGCATAGGGGTCTCATACTTAACTGAGGATCACTAAGAACCATTGATGTCTCAACACATCAACTGCCATTATATCCATTAGGTCATAGATAAATTGATCATTCAAGTACAAGTAAAAACATGATGAGAGCCGCACATGAATGATGTCATAAAATACATATATAACCGGCATAATAGCAGCATAAATACTCAAGAAAGTATAAACATATAACCACATATAAACCATCGAAATGCTCACATAAATACAAGGAGAAATAACCGTTCATAATGATGCAAAATTCAAACCCAGGATGGGACTTCCACGTTCCACCCGACTGTAGAATGGCTGAGCCAAGTCTCTCTTCAACCATTCACCCCCGTGCCATATTCCAAGCATGAATGTGGGATCTCATAGAACACATCAATAAAAACTCATCCAGGGCTTCCAGAGGCCATCCACCTCAACCCATCAAACAATGATTCCACCTCACAGTCGGACATCACAAAACCATCGTCAGATTGGTCTCCATCCAATCTTTCCAAGGCATCCACAACATTTGTTCCAACCAAGGCTTCCAGGACTAGTAACTCAATCCACAGCTGTCGTCGAGCTTCCAGAGTGTCTGTCCAAGCAAGGCTTATAGGACTAGTAACTCAACCCATAGCTATCGTCAGGCTTCCAGAGTGTTTGTCCAACCAAGGCTTCCAGGACTAGTAAATCAACCCACCAAAGGATTCCAGAGCATTTTTCCAACCAAGGCTTCCAGGACTAGTAACTCAACCCAAGTTGTTACAGGGCTTCCAGAGCATTTGTCCAACTAGTGCTTCAGGAACTAATAACTCAACCCAAGCTAAGGAACATGAGAACCAACCAAAAACAAACAATGAAAGTAAACCCACAATCACCATGGCTATCTAGGAAATCGCAAGGCTAGGCAATCCACTGCCAATCCAGGTAATCCTCCACGCTGCTGACAGATCACAACCAAGAAACCACATGCATGTGCCATGCATGCCAAAACTAGTGAAGGAAAAATACATGAAACTCAGTACCTACAAGAAAATCTAATATAGCTGCTGATCTTGATGACTTCTTGTGCTTTCCTGCTCTTCCTTTGCCTTCCTGCTCCAAGAATCCAAGTATGCCACACCTACCAAGAGTGATCGAAGAAAAATTCAAGTCTCCAAGAGTATGAGAGAGAAAAACAATAATGAGAGAGCTCTAAAACTGAACTGACAAAAGGTTACCAACTGATCCTTAGAAGCCTTTTTATGGATGAGGCCTCTATTTTCGTCATTTTCCCTTCTTTTCCTTCATTTTCCTCCTCACATACAACCTGTGACCTTTCACCTCCTTTTCCTTCTAATTTCCATTATTTTCATGAATAAATGTGCCAAAATGCCATTTTTCATTTCCAAAGCCTTAGCCATTTCCTTTGCCAATTTCCTTATCCATAAACAATCACAAGTGATCCCCATCACTAGGATTTTTCCCAACATTCAGCTTGGAATAAGTGTCCCATCATCCGTGGTTATTATTTTGCCTTTTATTTACTTTTATTACATGGAATTTTCACCAGGGCTATTACATCATGCTAGATAGGTGAGAAGGAAATGGTTGATGCAAGTAGTGGAGATAAATTGCAAATCATCAGCTAGTGGTGGTTGTAAGGGGTTGTTGGCTACATGGTTGATTGGCTGGATGTGAAATATAGGAGAAAGTTTTCTCGTATGGGGTTATCCATTTTGAAGTCTAAAACATTTATCATAAATGCTTAAGATGAAGCAATGGACAAATGTATCTCATGTGTGTCAAGTGCCAATATCGTAAAATGAGTGAGATAAGAATGATGTAAGAGGAATTTTTCGACTACTATCTATGGAGAATGTTGATTGTCATCATCGAGACTGTTGCCTAAATGTCTAGCAAGTCTTGTGAGAGGTCTCACAAGACACGAATTAGACCAAGGGACAACACTTGAGGTGGAGGCCTACTTTCACCACAACACACCACCTCTTACTATTTAGTGGATTTTTAACACAAGGGAGGATTCTCACTATTAGTCACCTAATATGAATTTTAAGGAAAAGGTTCAAAGGTGACAGATGGGATAAGCTCAATAAGGGCACTCAAACTATGGACAAGTCACAATCCAGTAAAAAAAGGAATAGCATGCACTTAAAGAAGTGTATCAAACGTACCTATGGCTTAGGGTTTAAGAGATAAGCAATGATAATGGCTTACAAAGGCACTTAAGACCAAGAAAAGGCTTATGAAAAATTGATATGATAAAAAATAGGAGCCACAGGCCTTCAACAAGCCCTAAGTCGAAGCCTTGGTGCTAGATTAGGGTTTTGCTAGGGAAAAATTAGCTAGGGCATGTGACGTTAGCCCTAAGGAGGAAAATTTGACAATGGAAAAGGCTAGATTTTAATTCAATGAAACTCAATCCACATGAAGCACCTGACAATAGGCAAACATCATCCCCTTATTTGAATTCAGCACTCTTCCCTAGCCTAGCGGCTTGTCTTGAAGGGTCGAAAATGAGAGAGGAGAGCTAAATAAAATTTGAGAAGGATATTTTTTGATATTTGATCACCTATGTGGAAGATAGTGCATGTTTCTTAGGTGATGGATTCTAAGGGAAACCTACTATGTAGATATCAAACCCTAGAAGGGAGTAAGGGAAAGATAAAACCTAGTTTTCAAAACCCTAGCGACCACTTTATGAGGGGATAAAATCAAGAGGAAATCTCACTTAGAGGTACTCAAGGAATGCCATACATTCTCTATTTAAAACATCCAATATTTCACCAAAATTCCATAGAAACCCTAGCAAAATGTATTGCATGCATAACCATTAAAATATAGTCAACAATAAAGGCACTCAAAAGATGTGCATGACCAAATCCTTCATTATCCCAGTGATGTCTCCAAAATAAGAGCTAGTCTCCAATAGAAAAAGTATCCACAAATTTCACATCTCCACAAGAATATAGGGCTACAATAGCAAGGCCGAAATCCTTTAAGGAGGCAGAAATAGTCCACAAGTGATGATGGGAATGAGAAATTATGAGGAAACGTTCCTTTTGAGAGCCTATTTCTTGGAGGAAGTTGAGTTGATATTCAAAGGTCAAATTCTCTCTTGGAGGATCAAATTGATTGAGGAGATCACAACTATATTTTTTGGAGGCCATACTTTTCATCTCAGCCAAATCTTGCCAGTTACTAAGGCAAATTCCAGGTTCCATAAATTAATAATTTTTGCATGTAAACTCTGGATTTGGTTTAATAAAATTTGGATGAAGAATTTGGTGTCTATTTGTAGGATTTATTGCACAAAATTGATTAGCAGTTGTTTCTTAATTTTACTTTGTAATGCATCCAATTATTTGCATGCAAAGTGTTTGAATAAATGATTTCTTGCAAAGTTCTTGTCTAAATGCTTGAAGTAAAATTTGAAAATTTTGCAAGTTAAACCAATATTGCAAGGAGGATATTATAGTTGTATTAGAGCTAGTTTTCTTGCCAACCTGTGAGTATATGCCACTTTGATGAGACCGAACGATAGGGGATATATCATTTATAGGATACAAAGAAAGGAAAAATACCCCCCTCATTCAGAATTAGAGGGAGAATAAGAAATGGGTGACAAAAATGAACAACAACTTGGACACATTATGAATGCCTTAAATGACTTGGCAAGAAGGAAGCAAGAGTTGGTGCAAGTTATTACTCAATCTGTGTAATATCCCCAATTTTGATTTTTCATCTGATGGAGTTAACGCAGTTTATTGGGGAGGCACCAAGCATAACACAATTTTGTAACTTGAGCATTGGAGACATTTTTGGCGTATGGGACTTAGGAGAAATAGGATACTATTTTGCTATTGGAATGTGGGGTCCACATCCACAATGGATATGCACCACTTGGAGAGAAAATCAAATTGTTGAGGGAAGGAGGTCGAAATATTGAATGGAGGGACCCGCATGAGGAGGAAAGGAAAAAATTATAAATAGAAGGAGCATAGAAGCTATTAGGGCCTTTTGTTCACTCATCTATTTCCTTTGTTACTCAAGTTGTTTAGTTGGGTCACAAGTGCTGCTTAGCACAAAGTTCTCCAAGAGAAGAACTCACCCTTCTTTCGGTGGACTTTGAGTGCCACCCTAGGCAGACAATCTATTGCTAATTTGGTGGGAAGGTTTGTAGAATATTGTAGAACATTTGAGTAGATTCCTTCAGCCAATTCATATTCCAGGGAGGACAGAGTAGAGAAATCGTACCACTCGTTTAAGCTAACTTCCGAGGGTGTTTTTTAGGGAGAAAATTAGTGAAGTTTCTCTAGGGGAAGTCTAGACTTAGTGGAAAGTTTTGGAGCTAGATGTGAGTACTATTGAGGGGAATGAATTTATCTTCCTAGGTCCTGTGTAGGGGGCAATTGGAAAACGCTTTTGTGGAGTTGGGTTCGGCTATCTTGTGTTGGGACTTGATATGAAACCTCTCCCCTACATACGAGAAAATTTCCTTTATCACTCTTATCACAGATTGAGGAGAAATAAGGAGGATTTCAATAGATTACATCACTAGGGGATGTAGTCTTGGTTCAGGAGGGCGTAATGCCAAATGAGGGCAATTTGGTAGTGTTAGAATTAGCCAAAACCCTTTTTGGGTTTTTGTGGGTTTGTTGAGAGGAGTCCGGGGTTAAATTTGAACAATTTTCTGGGCAGTATTCAAACCATAAATCCCCTTTTTGTTTAACAATACGTTTTATTATTCAACCGGTAATTGCACCATTTTGTGGGTTTTCCGAGTGGTTGGTTTGGGGTAGGTTCCATTATGGGTTTGGTTGAGTATTTTTGGAAGAAGCTACAACTACATTTTCAGGCAATTTCAGACACTACAGAGGGTCATTCTTAGCATTTCTAGTGCAACAGCAGTTGCCAATTTATGAGTCTGCGCAGAAGGATATCGGGCTAAGGTTTCTAAACTCTTGAGGGTCATTTCTTCCACCTGGGCTACTCCAGCTTTCTTATGCAAGCCTAGGTTCACTTGTTCCTTGCTATATGTACTCCTTACAACTCATAATTTAATAAAATGGCTCAGCTTATTTGCCCAATTTCTTGATGTTTTGATGGTGCATGCATATTTGTGATTTTATTTGTTGTAGCCTAGTTCATGTGTGTGTTATTAGCAATAAAATTCAATTTGGAACATTAAAGTGGTATCAGAGCATGATCTTGGCCCAACTATGGGTAACCAGTAATATAATGGAAGATTTGGGTAGGTAGGCACAGTGTTTGGTGAAACTGTAGACAAACCCATGGCTCAAGGGAAATTTAGTATGCAAGAATTTTAGGGTGGAATTCGTTGGAATGATGAGAGGTTGACCCAATTGAGGAGGGTGACAAACCAGACCCATCCTCATCCTTTCAACAGGGACACTAGAAGATAAGTTTTTGGTTGCTGCAATTAAAGAAATTTCACACACCAATCTCGTATTGGGTGTTCAGTGGCTTATATCTATAGGGAGGCACTATAAGGACTATCAGACAATGGAGATGGAGTTCACTAAAAAGAATGGAAAGAAATTGATTTTGAGGGGAATGACGAATGGTGCCCCTAAAATTGTTACATCCAAATGGATGGAGAGTACATTTTGGCATGGTGACATATCTTGGGAAACATGGTGTTTGGTTACATCAAAGAGACCTTTAGATAGTAGCTGACTTTATCACACAAATATTCAGTCATTGTTGAATAAAATTAGAAGGTATTTTAAAATATTCCACCATGGATACCTTTTGATAGGGGCTTTGATGTGATATTCCCACTTAGCATTATCTCTAACTGAAATATCAATTTTGGCCAATTCTGTCTTAATTCATGTTTGAACTTAGAAAATGTGGGTTTAGAGGCCCCACATTGATTTTTGATTAAAGCAAGCCCCCAAACATTAGGGATGGCAGGAAAATATCGATCCACTAGTGGAGCGTGGGGGCCACCCATGGAGAATTGCAGCCCACATGGGAAGTACGCATGCATTGGAGGAAATTCGATGGGAGGAAATTGAGTTGGGCCCACATGAGCACATTGGAGGCATTTTAATGAAAGGAAGGAAAGGCACTCATTTTGGAATTCATTCATATTTGAGAAAAATTGTCTTTGACATAGCACGCTTGAGCTGAAGCCAAGTCTACAAGTTTTGTTTAACACACAAGTGTTTCTGAGCGGAAATCTCAACCCTTGCTTCAGTAGAATTCGAGTGCCAGCCAAAGGAGGGATTTCCATCTATTCTAGTTCATTCCAGCTGTGGAGGAGTGTGAGTTTTTGGATAGGTTCAGCAACAGTACCAAGGGATTGCGCAATTCTTGGAGGAGGTAGGCTTGGGGGTTGAGGAGTCAAGGTAGTTCGCGACTAGGATTTGAGGAGCCCAGGAGAGAATTTGTTTGGAGATTGTAGGCAAATTTAGGGCTTTTGTAGCAAAATTTATAGGTGGATCAAATTACCCAACAGTAGAGCCATAGAGGGAAAAGAGGCCCAACATTCCAAGGTCAACCATCAGTCAATTCCTTCATGGGTTATTATGGGTATTTTGCTGAGAGTTCAGGGTTAATTTCCTGGAAATTTATGAGCACCAAAGTGTTGGAAATACTGAGAGGGGGGTGAATCAGTATTTTCTTTCAATTGTTATTATTACCAGTTAGATTCTTCACAATTTAATCAGAGAAACATATAAGAATAATTTAATTGAGTATAAAAGAATAAATACAATGTATGATAATTATTCCCAAGCACCAACTTGGTTTTGATGAAGGTCTGACCTCTAGGGCTTTGACCCTATCTTCACCAAGGCTCCAACCTTGAGTTTAGGGGCACCTACCCCAAGGACATCAATCCTGCTTGTCTTTTCTTCTTTTTAATTGAAAATTCAAGATGTACTTACTTGACTGACATAAATGAGATCAACTTACTCTATTTGTTGATTTCAATCTTCAAGATCAGCTTCACTTGTCCTCTTACTTTACCACACTTAATCCATCACTGCTTATGCTACTGTTAGCTACTTATTGAGGTGGAGGAATCTTCATTTCTGTTGGGTTGTGTTATATTCTTTCCACATAGTTACAGGGGGTTTGAGGGGTACCCGTAACCCCACTTTATGGGGTCCGGGGCAGCGCCCCGAAAAATTTTGGTTTTGGACC